>VZSZ01008647.1:140568-258148 GCA_013398815.1 Ibidorhyncha struthersii | reverse complement strand
TCTAGAGCCCTCTCCCATGGGATTTCTCTAAGCAATTCATTGTACAGGAAAACCCACTGGGGAGCATGTATTCCTTACTGCAGTATCTTTTTTAATTAAAGAAACATATTTGGATTTTCTGATTCCACTGATTTGATGCAGTTGCCAGTGTAGTGGATAACTTGGCTTTTACCATAGATTTCCAGACATTGTGGAGCTGTTTTTTTTTGTTTGTTTCTTTTGTTTTGTTTAACCTGTCTACACTTTCTACCCATGAAAAGGTAATGTAACATTAGAGTATGTGAACAGCGTTAACAAAGTGACTCTTAAAGGAATATCAATCTAATATTTAAAAATGAAAGTCTGCCCCTTTAAGCAATATTCCTTTTTTCTTTAAGTGTAGGGCATTAAAGAACCTATTAAAACAGTGCAGTTTAAGTTGCAAAAGGAATGAAACGCTAAGTTTACAGTTGCTGCTGCTGCTTTTTCAGTTTTATTTTTTTTTTCACTGTTCTACATGGATGCAGTGAATGAAGCATAGTATTTCTGACGTGGAGGAGCAGGAGAATAAGGTCACTGAAAGGTAGATGCAGCCACCCCCTCTGAGAAAGACAGGCAATGTGTCATTGGTGAACTATGCCACCAAAATGCTTTTACCAGTGACGTCTTCACGGCTACACCTCATTAGCTCCCTACTTAGTAAATCCATGCCCAGTGTGATTAAAATCTATAGAAAAGTGCATGTGTAAAATTAGACTTTCAATTGAAAAGTGTCATCTGACATGAATATCTTGTTTTACCTAAGGATTTATGTATAGCTGTGTACTGTGTATGTACCTCTGTGCCCAAATTCAGCCTAAGCAGACTTTTGCAATTTGACATTGGGACTCACTAAATTGGTTGTATTACCTCAGAGAAAGCATGAAATCCTGCTATAAGGAAAGGTGCCCGCAATCTAGCATCCACTGCCATCCCAAGGGCCACAGAAGGAACGTGGTCTTGCAATCTTTTATTTCCCAGTTCTGAATATCATGTTACTACTGTTGCTAAACATTTGTGGGATCTAGTCATAAAAAATTTGTAACCATTTTTGTTGCGTGTTGCTAAAATGTCCACGATGCATCTGTAAGAAAAGAATTGGATATATCAACCACCTCGTCATTCATTTATGTTTGACTAGAAATTCGTGGGATCAAGAAAAGGATACCAGCCCAAGTGCCATGTCCCAGAAGAGTCCCAGGAACTCACTGGAAAAAGCAAAGTTGCAGATGTTTAAAAGAAATGCAAGAGAAATTAAAAGATCATTTGAAATTTATATTGAGTACGTAGTTTGAGTAAGCATTTAAAAGTTAGTGAAACCTCTTAGTTCATTTGTGTTTGTAGAAGATAGCTTTAAAAGAGGTCCTTTCCCTCTTCCTTTCCCCCCTTTCCCCCCTTAAGTTTTATGAGCTGATACCATAAGTATAATTTAACAGTGAAAATCAGCAAGTCATTTGAAAAAGTGCAATTACTTTGAATGTGTGGTATTTCTATTTCAGCTATTTGAAAAAGACCATCTTGAAATAATCTATCCTTTTTATTGGGTTGTTTTTTTAACTCAGCTAGAAAAATGAAAATAATTCAGTCCTGTTTTTACTGATGGTCAGTCTGTCTAAGACTTGTAAGGTTCCACACATTGCAAAAATGTTTGTTTAGAAGCAGCATTTTCGTTGGAATTGTATGAATTTCACATAGCGATAGTTTGGGGGCTTTTGAAAGTGTTGATACAGTGCACCTTTTGTGCTGGAACGGAGATGTATGCCTTTCCATCAAGAAGGTGCCTTAACAAGAGGAGGTACAAATATCTGTATTTGAACTGCAAGAGATACAGCTTGAGTTAGACAGAAGTGGGGTTTAACTGTCTCAGAAGTAGCTTATTTTTTACTTACCTTCTGATTCAAGAACCAATTCACTGACCCTCTCTGTCCTGTTTATCTTAGGAGTAATGCTTCTAGTAGGACTCAGATCAGATTTTAAGTTTTTGATAAGTAGTTACATGACAAAAGTGATTTTTAACCTGCCTGGCACTCAGTTATGGATTATGGAACTATAGTAGGTAGATAGTGCAGAATAAAGAAATGTTGCTGAAGTTGTTTTGTTGGGGACTTGAAGTAACCAGTGTACCCGTGTAAGCTGTTGAGTTGTTTATTTTTTTCATTCAGTTACTCACTGAGCAGTGTTTGCCCATCAGTATTCCAGGCAAGAAACTGGAATTCGATTACATACTTTGGCTTTATTTTTATGATGCTTATCATACTGGTCTTCCACAGCTATAAAGATGGTGGTTGTTTTTTTTCTTCTGTTTCTTATTTAGTCCAATCAATTTCTTTAAATACTTCCACCACTGTACTAAATAGTGATTTAACAGGGATCTTAACCTGATGATGTTCTTTCTATATGGCTTTCACTGGTTTATGGGATGGTGCCCATGGTAGTTGTCAGCTGTAGATTATAGTTGTACAGTGTACACAACTGTAGATTGTATCTGTCTATCCAGGAATCCATGTTGGCACAAGACAAAAAACAAACAAACCAACCAACCAACCAACCAACCAAACAAAAAAAAACATAAACCCCAAGCCATTTCTGCTGTCTGCTTTTCTTGTTAAAGTCAAAACTAGCGGTGGGGCCGCTGGAGCACTCCTCACAGGGCGGCCCCTGCTGCCAGCACCTGGGTACCTGCGCCTGGTACATGGGGAGGGGATGGTTTTGTTTGGATTTATAGGATTGTTTTGTGGTTTGTTTATTTTTTTATTATTAAAATGAGGTAAAGTTTTTAGATGCTCTTAGAAAGACAACAACAACAAAAAAGGGTCAAACTCCAGATGGAATTTTTCCAGCGCTGTGGTGTACAGGAACTCATTAATTATTTATGTCTGACTTCCCAGTATGTTCCCAAAAGGCTGGTAGTATTTTTCCTGTTCATCTATCTATGATCGTCTAAGATTTTAATTTGATTCTCTCAGGAGCATGTATATGCTCTGACTTACAGAATCTCATTTGTGTTTTTGTGACACCACTAGGAAATATTGTTGCTGTTGTTCACATTAAATGCAGACGATTTACTTTTGTGTTGTAGTTACTCAGCTATGGTGTACTCTCTTAAGCTGCTTAATTTTTATTTTTCTGTGCATATTTGCTCTAATTTTCCTTTTGTTTTTAGTGCTAAGCTCCCAGGTTAAAGGGCTATCAGCCAGCTTGTTTCACGAGGAAAAATAAAAAGAATTGAGGTAGTTTTTCTAGATAAGAGAAGCTAGAGCGGAAGGAAAGGAACAGTGGTCATCATCATGTGGGATAATGCTTTTCTGAAGAGGACTGATAGAATGATTCTATTTTTTTTTGTGTCCATGCTGGATGGTACAGGAAACACTGAGCTTAAGTGTATTATATTAAACACTAAAGCAGGTTTTCTACTGGTAAAGCTGGTAGAGTTCCAAACAGAGGGAGGCGGTCATGGGAGTCTGCAGCGGGGAAAGCTGTGAAGGACTGGTTATGTGGATTAAATATCCAGAATAATTTAGGAAAAAGATCTGCCTTGTCTTGAGATTTGGTAGTGGTCTAGGCGCTTGGAGGCCCATTTCAGCCTTATTTTCTGTAATTCTACAGTACTGGCAGTTTTCAGTCCCATTAAAACCTGTGAATGTCCAATTTCGTACACTGAAGACAGATCTAAATTTAAAGGTATAGCCACTCTGAGCTGATGGAAATATGGCCCTTTGCTATGTTGGTGTTAGCTGTTGAAACACTATTGTTGATTCATGTATGATTTTTTTAATATAACTGCCTTTGGTACAGTGGCTTTTCTGTTGCTTTTGAGAACTTATTCTGTGTTTCCTTTCTGTATGGTATTTCTCATATGAATTTTTGTAATGCAAAAATGTTAAAATGCATAATGGTAACAGCTCAGCTGGATAACATCGTGCTGTAGATTCAATGATACTAGTTAAGTGCCATTGGCTGCAATCATTCCCCATCAAACAACTGTAGTAATACACTGAACTAATAAGATAGATGTTAGAAATTATATTCTCTGTCCAGAAGAAGTATTTTAATAGGTGCACAAAACATTAATTTCTATGTCGGGTACATTACCTGCGATTTCTCTGTTTCTATGTGAAGAGGACATGCAGTGTGCCTTTTTTTCCTCTTTTTTTCTCTTATCTATATTTAAAAAAAAACCCAAATCCTGAGAACATGTAGTGGTTGTACAATATTAGCTACTGTTTTATCCAGATTTTGAGCCTATTTGAAGCAAGTACAGTTTATTGCAGCAGTTGGTTGCATAAGAAGTTTATTTTTTTTTCCATGTAAACTGATACTTGCAAAATTGTAGATTACTAAAGCAGTTTTTGAAGCGTTCTTTGGTGGAGACAAAGTGTTTACAAAAACTTAAGAGCTTAAAAATTAAAATTAACAGAAGTTGAATACAGTCCCAAAACAAGTTCAGAATAGCAGCAGGCAGTTGCTGCCTGTATCGCAGGGATGTAGCTGTTTTGAACACAGAAACTGGTGGTGTCTTATCAGTAGCATCTTCTCAGTCACTAAGCAGCTTCCCCATTGACCGTGTGGCCTTGTCATCCCTCTCAAACACACTTTAAATATTTTGGAGTGTTTGTTTGTGCTTCGGCAAGCATTTTATGTAGCAGATAATTTTCTTCCAGCAGCTCAGGCAGGCCCATTTCCCCCCATCTTCCTGAAAACCTCGCAGCAACAGAAACCCACCGTGCCTCAACGGGCCTCATTTGGATTTGCTCTTAAGGAGTGCCACAGGCCAAAACCAGTCTTTGAGTCAGAGAATGTCACTTAATTAGATATGTTGCAAATTAATGTAAACTTTAAATGACTGATGTTGGCATTGAGAAATAAATAAGAGCCAAATAAATGACCATGCAGAAAGACAGGGAACTACTGGAGAGAGTCCAGCGGAGGGCTACGAAGATGATCAAGGGAATGGAGCACCTCTCTTATGAGGAAAGGCTGAGAGACCCGAGTCTGTTCAGCCTGGAGAAGAGAATGCTGAGAGAGGATCTTATCTACGCTTATGTATTTATAAAGGGCGGGTGTCAAGAGGATGGGGCCAGAGTCTTCAGTGGTGCCCAGTAACAGGACAAGGGGCAACAGGCACAAATTGGAACACAGGAAATTCCATCTCAACATGAGGAAAAACTTGTTTACTTTGAGGGTGGCAGAGCTCTGACCAGGCTGCCCAGAGAGGTTGTGGAGTCTCCTCTGCTGGGCATACTCAAAATCTGCCTGGATGCATTCCTATACAACCTGTTGTAGGTGAACCTGCTTTGGCAGGGGGGTTGGACTAGATGATCTTTAGAGGTCCCTACCTACCATTCTGTGATTCTGTGTGTGACCCATCCTGGTGTCCCATCCCCTCGCTACATGTTGGGTTGGTCCCTTTGGTGAGGTGATGGGTGAGGTCCTTCACCAAAGGTCAGCCCTGCAGCACCCCTACCCCCAAACACGCACACTACCAAAACCCTGATATTTTTACCCAATACAGAGAGGTGCAACATGGAAATGAGGGTCTCCTTGATTGCAGCCAAAGGTCTTCCCAGTCAGGCCCAGTAACCATGTGCTGTGGTAGGGAGCTGGGAATGATGGGGAGGGGAGACACACAGGTGACTCCTCTTAATTTTTAAGGTGAAGAGGAAAATGTAAATGCACCTCAGTTGACAGTTACTTGTAGAGATGGGAATGGGTCCGAGGAGGTGTTGACTCCTAGTCTGGTTTAGTTTGCTGGGTTTTCCCTCCTGGGGGTAGTGTTTATGGGAAGGCTGACTGAACAGAGTGCCCCTGCCTGGGGGTCAGGCAGGCCTGGAGAAGCTGGGGGCTGAGCTAAGCAGACATACGGGGCTTTTCCCAGGAAGCTTCTACCCAGCCGCAGAGAAGGCAATCCTGCGGCAGGGGGGCTGCTCTCAGCTGAGGTGTCAGAAACTGTTTGGCAGGTGCCTCGTTCGCCGCTCTGGTGTGTCTTCCCGACCCAGTGCAGTCTCGGGGAGGCAGCTCTTTGCACCTCATGCTCTTGTGATTCCGCGTTATCTCCCTGGTGAGCCGCCCTGACCGGGAAGCATGGCTCCCCACCGCCCAGAGCGAGCATCTGCAAGGATGGTAGGACTGCTTCTCATCAGTGTCCTTACTCGCGTTCCTGAATCCTGTGGTCTCTTTCGTTCCTGTGCACAATTTTCAGATGGACTTTACAGCTATGGGGGTTGATAGCAAGGAGCATTGCACTCCATTTTTTTTTGCAAATGAAGCCCTACAAAATGAGTGATTAGGCCACTTGCATTTTTTCAGGTAAATAGCAATACCAAAAAGAAAATGACTTTGCTTTCTATTATGATAATGCTATTGATAGTTCAGTAAAAAAAAAAAAAAAAATTAGATTGTTCAAAAGTAAGACAGTAAAATAAGCATATATATGTATGTGTGTACATGTCTTTCCTGTGGTACTTAACAAAAGAGTAGCAACTTTAATTGTATGCCACAAACTAGGTAACTTGTTACAATAGAAGCTGGTTCCTTTGTTTTGCCAAATGAGAAAATGTAATTCAAAAGTCCTTTTAGATTGTTGTATTGGAATCATATAGAAGTTTTGTGCGGTATACTTGTACTTGTGGTAGAAGGAGACAAGTATATCATCTGAGTTTTTAAAGATTAACTTCAAATAGTGTACGTATCTGGAGCAAGAACGTTACCAGAGCCAAAGATTCGTTATTTACCACTTTCAGTGATTTGCTTACAAAAAGTGAGCCGTATGAAAATACGTGTCTTCTTTAATTAAAATGATATATAATCTCATGCTTCAATATATAAACTAATCTAGCCTGAGATTTAGGGAGACTTTCCTTGTCGGAAATAACTGACTTTTTAAATGAATAATCTGTATTTTCATGGTTTTGTCTCACGTATGCATCCAGTGTCCTGAGCTTCAGGAAGCTTTTGGAAAAGGCTACCGAGCTGGGCTGAATGAGTGTTCTTGGGCAGCACTGTGGCTTCAGAGCCAAAGCTTTATAGAATACCATCTCCTCTTCTTTTAGAACCCTGATGTCCGTGGCAAATTGGTGCGGGGATGCTTGCTCTGTGTATTGATTTTTATGTTTGCTTTTATCAATTACCTTTTCCCACTATTTTCAAACTTCTTATTTCCCTCAGAAAAAGTTCTATTTTATAAAAACATGGGCTTTGAGAAGCAGAATGGAGCCAAGGCAGGAGTTTTGCCATTGATGTGAACGGCGAGTGCTGTGCACATGTGACCCCTCAGATGACATCCCTCTGCATATCCCCGCCACTCTTTTGGAGGGCCTTCCAGCTGGCAGCCTGTGGGCCAGTTCTCTCCCACAGAGTAATTCTGGCCAGCTCCCATGTGAATGTGATCTTATCCTAACTTGCCTGCGCGTAACCATGCCAGCTGCCTCTCCGCTCCTTTACTTCTGAAATGTGGCACAGCTTGCCTGCAGAGGTGTGCCTGTTGTCACATTTAAACAGAGCTGCAACACTGTAGCTTAGCCTTCAGAAAGATGCGTCTTTCCACAGGCACCACCACCATTTTCCTCTCTAAAAAAAGAATACTAGAAATTCCTTCAAGTGCTAAGAATCTTTGGGTTTTTTTTTGTAACAGGGCTAAAAAATGGCTTAACAACTGGTGTGCTGTTTTTCTCAAAAATACTCTGATAAAATGTTGTCAAGGTGACCTTCTAGACTAGAAGAAAGGCAAAGTTATTTACCTAGGCTTAAAATATAATACATATTAAATAATCATGCACGTTAGAAAGTCAACACTAGATGTTTAATATTTCTCTCATGTATCATTTGTTGGTTTTCTGTTTGCAAAGCATTTCATGATTCACTACTTTCATGATATTGTAATTTCATGTTGGATGCTGCCACTGGAATACTATACAAAAATCACAGCTGTAAATGATTTGAATCCTCTCCCAAATGTGCTGTGGTGAATATTTTGGAGTAAGATTGGGAGATCATTTAATATTTTGTTTTATAATTAATTTAGAACTAGTTTTAGTTTTAAATAAGTGATATATTAATTCTATATTACAGAACAGAAACATATTCTACATTTTTTTCCTTAAATTAGTATTATTATTCTTGTATGGATATGATTTCTAATATGTGTCAGGTTTCTAATAACAAAATTATTGTTTTGTTTTTCCATAAATTGCAGAAACTATGCCTGTTCCAGACCAGCCCTCGTCTTCTGACAAGACAAGTTCCCTTAGTCCTGTGCTGAACACATCCAATGGTGATGGCTCTGAAACTGAGACAACCTCTGCCATTCTAGCTTCAGTTAAAGAACAGGTATGCAAGTGCTGCGTCCGCAGGCTAGAAAACAATAATATGATTTAGTCATTTTTTACAAAGGTTTCCTAGGTGGAATCTGAATAATTTTGTTTACAAATGCATATTGCAAAAAATGTTAAATATTTCTTCATGTCTTAGTATACTTCTATGTGCTGTCCTACAATAGATGTAATATAATTTAATCGAATTGATCATTTTATTCTCCACTTTACTGTGAATGGTGGTTTTCAGAGCTCTCTCCTTGTCTTGTTGGCAATCTGCACGTGGAGTTACAACATACAGGCATGGCATATAAGAACTATAGATAAATGAGTAGTTGTGCAGAAGATGTGTTATCCTAGACTTTTTACTAAAAAGGATTTATAAGAATCCTAGGATTTTAAAACTTAACATACACATGTTTTTGCTTTTTTGTGTAAAACTCTATGTGAGATTATTTTAGGGCAAAATTGAGTAGGGACAGAGACTTTCAGCCTTGGATAATTAAAACCAAAAGTATTAGAAATTTTTTGAAATAAAGGGTTTTAGTGTGATTCGCAGGTTTGGACATTTTAATGTGAATTTTTGTGGGTGAGTGTCTGATATTTTGCTTAGTACATCAGAAGTTGGTTAATATGACAGTTGATGAAAACACCTGGTCTCCGTTACGGCCTCATTTGGCTCAACAGCAGCAATAGTTATCCCAAAGAGAGACATTAAAAGAAAACTGCTTTTAGTCAGCTTTCTCCTTGCTGAAGGTGTCTAAATTGGTTCTCCAGTTATAGTGATCTTTCCTCTGCTTAAGATGTTCACTGCTTCTTTAGTAAAATTAATACATGAATTCAGTTTATGATATCTAACACCATTGGACTAATAGCTGTTGAGTCATTGGGCTTGTATAAAAATTGTGACCTTGCTTTTTTCTTTTTGGTATGTATTAGTTCTCTCTTTTGGGTGTTAAAGGTTAGTTTCTGGCTCTGAAAAGAGGAGTGGAATAAAGGAAGGTTGTAATGTGGAGTTTTGTCTTAAGATTTATGGCATGTTGTTGTATTGGAATTACCTATGGTTTAGATGTTTGTATGCATATTATCTTCCAGGACAATAGCATTACTTGTGCATGTACCAGTGTTTCAGCCTGTGTTACTGTATTATTTTGAAGAAAAATACCTGCCTTAGCTTTTGACTCTCTGATGTTGAGAAAATGTACAGGGAAGTTACATAGGTAGAAGATATGCTGCATCTGCCTGTTAGAATGCGAAACACAGTACTGAATAGTGAGAAGTTATTCTCTGTTGTGTTTTGTGATGACATTGCTAGTTTATACCTGGTCATGTATTTTGCAACTGAACCTCCCACCCCCATAAATCAGTGAATTGAGTGCGAGAGGGAATCGGTGCTGAATCCACTAGATGAAAAGGATTTTAAGTAGTAAAATATTAGCAAAGTTATTTCTGATTCCTGTGAACCACAGCAAAAAGGAGCCTGTAATAAAGGAGTTCTGCATTCCCTTATCACCAAGAACAGCCTAGCCAGCTAACCTAAGGTACTGCTGACTAACAAGATAATCTCTTGAATTATTGTAGTACAGGGTACCAAAATTTCACAGGTGTTCTGTTAGGTAAACTTCTTTCTTGACAGGTCTCTAGTCAGACCTGTCTTGAAGCTGGAAGGCTATACTAAGCTTTTAATCTGAATGGAGTCCTCAGACTATATGGTGACTTCAGTAAATTCGGCTTAATGACACTCATTTATGTTCAGCCACACTCTCTACTGGGAAAACCACATAACTCCTATATTCTTTTTTAAAATTTTTGTAGTAAAGATTTTAAAGAAAAAACCTCCCACATACCCAAACCCAAGCCTGCATTTGGGTTTTTTCTGTGTTTTGAGAGACTTCCATTATTTAATGTTCTGTTTGAAGAATTCTAGGTAAGGCCACCATCCTGTGCTTCAGGCAGGTGAAATGTGTTACACTGATTCTGCATTAGGGGAGTAAATGAAGTAAGTTTCTAACTGTCTGTTTAGATGGGTACCCTTCTGCTTTTTCGAAGAAGGAATGAATTACTTTACTGTCTGGATGTGATTTTGATTTATGTGCCCTTTGACTGTGGCCAAAAATACACCTAGAGTTTTAGAAACGTGAACACAAACAATTATTCAAAAATACTGTTGATAAAGAAAAAGGTGATTGAGTTTATAATTAAGGTATGTTTCGATGAATCAAATATGTTACTTTTTCTTCATCTGTGCTGATGCTTAGCTTTAAAAAGTTTCCTTACTTTTTTTAAAATTTTTTTGGAACACCTGTAGCAACCACATGTGTTACTTCTCATGAAATAACTAGAACTGTCTTTGAGTGACTGCAACAGAGTAAACTGTGGGGTTTATGGTACTGATGACTGCAATAGGTGTTTGCAGTCTGTGAGGAGGGCAGGATATGTGAAAGAGGGCACACAGTCATAGATGTTATATTTATTTGCTCTACTTAAATTTCTGATATGAAACATAAATGAGTTAGCACAGCGAAGCTTTAGATTTTCTGAGTTAGTTTGAAGAACACATATTGCTGTGCTGTCCTATTTTGAGGAACAGATTCATTTGGTTTGAAAAATTTATTGGGTCTGAAAAATTGTGCTTGGTATGTCAGCTGTAAAGTGGCATTCATGCTGGTCATGACTGGATCAGAAGATTTAGCCCTGTGCTTTTCAAGGTGAGGATTTCTGTCAAAATAGAAATTGAAGCCTGTATTTTGTTGTTGAGGAGTTAGGTTGCTTTTAGGAAATTCAAATCCTGAACCCCTTGCTTTAAGGTATAAACCATTTTGTTTGTGTTTTACCTCTGGACAAGCATGCTGAATCACTTTTGGATTTCAGACTTCTGAGATGCCATTGAGAAGAAATGATGGACAAACCATATGAATCCATTTTTTCCCCTTGTTGCTAACTTTCTTAAGATCAGCAGGCACTGCTGGAGGGGAGGTCAGAATGATACACTAAGAATACAGAATAAAAATACAGAAAGATACACTAAGAATTGATTCTCTAAGAAATCGTGAGATGCCAATCAGTGAACTTTGGCTTAGGTGTTTTCAAGCTGTACTCATGTTAATGACTTCTGTGAAAGTGAAAGCTGTTATTTTTTTGGTTTGTTTGTTTTTAGACAGTCAGAATCAAGTTCTTTAACGAGAAATCAAGTAGTATCAAACGACTAGATGAATAGTTTCAGTTTTCCACAGTGCATAAAATGTGGTTAAATATCTGTGCATGAAGAAGGATTTTTTTTCTTGATATACTGGCAAACCCATTTGGCCCAATGCTTTGTAGGTTTTAGAAAACATAAGCCTATTTCTGTTTCTGCTTGGTCATCTGCTTTTGTATCTGTAAATATGGGAAAAATTCTTCAACAAACAAAGTGAGATATCAGGACTCTTATGATTTGTGAGAACATATGTTATAGATACAACTATTTCTTCTGCAAAAAGCATGGTATGTTTCTGATTGGGAATTTCCACCTGTGCAAGAGACTTCTGATCCCACTCAGTGTTCAAAAAATTCCTGAGAACAGAGCTAGTGATAATGCTGTTTTGAAGGTAGAAATACTTTTTGAGTAAATACGTAGTAAAGCTGATGCTTTTTCCTGGAAGTCTCCACATGTATGTTGTTCATAGTACTTTGGTTCTTGGCGTACAGAAACGGCTCCCTTGGAAGCTGAGGAGGAATGTAGTGACAGTTACCTAGCAGAGGCTTGTTTTGGCAGATTTTTTAAATAAAAACACTTGGAGAACATGCAATAAAATAATTTCCTAAGAATGAGATCCATCTTGAAGCACTGACACCTATATTCAACTCGGAAATAGTATCATACGTTTGTTTTAGTTTCCTTGTGACTCTAGTTTCCTTTACCATCTTAGTAGTAGCCTGTTTTAGAGAACAGCTCTTTCCCTTTCAGAAAACTGACACAAAGAACAAGTTGTGTAATGTTTAATGTTTCTTTTGAATCCTTTTTAAATCTACCTATTTCAAATAAAGATACTTGTTTCCAGATGCCTGTCTTCATTTACCCCTCTCTCCAGAGAAAGCTTAGGCTCTAAGACTTTTGGAATATTTCTCACATTGTTTAAATAAATTATTAATTAATATGTTCTTTAAATTATAGTGCTGATTTCAGAGCAAACGGAAGTCCCTGGCTTTGAGGGGGTTGCTGATAGTTCTTTGGTTTGGTTTGGGGTTTTGGGGATTTTTTTTTTTGGGGGTGGTGGCGGCGGTGTTTTTTTGTGTTAAAACAAGAAGGAGAGTGTAATCTTTAGCATTAAAAATGTCCTGGCTTTATAAGACTTTTATTTTTTCTAAAGTGGCTTCTGTTACTTTAAAATGTTTACCAGTTTCCCCCTTAGAAAGCTACTTGTTTGTCAAGTTTTGTGGTTTTGTTTTGTGGTTAAAACTAAAAAATACATAGAGGATAATAAAAGTGTTGTAATGCTTGTCAGTATTAAATAAGGATAATATACATGACTTAAGTGAACTTGTATGTTAGGTGTTAGTACTTTTTGGAAACAGGGCTATGTATATCATGCACATCTTATATACGTATACTTCAGTAAAACTGCAGATAGAAATGGCTGTAGAAGTTGAAAGATTTAATTTCTTTTCTTGGCTCTGCCAGATTGTTTTTTCTCATGTCTTTATATTATGATTGAAGTTTTAGAACAAAATCACATATCTAGATGGATGTTTCAATTCAGATTATTTTTTAAGGTTTTAAGGCCAGAAGAGACTTGTGAAATCATCTAGTCTGACCAGCAGGTCACAGCACTTCATACAGTTGTCCCAGTATTGGGCCCCAAGTCTGATCACAGAATGACTTTTGCAGCTTTTTTTTTCCTAATATAATGCATGTCATATTGTAATTTATGATATTCACCAAAATAAAATCTTATTCTATCTTATAGGAACCAATAATTACTCTAGTAGCCTTAAGTATTCCGAAGCTTTTCTAAATAGGTTCAATGATGATATATTAATGTCTTACTTCTCCTCAAACATCAGGCTCTATCTCTGCCTTTAAAAGTTTTACCGGCTCTATTTCAGATCCATGGTAATTATATTCAATCAGTATGTATTTCTTTCATCATCTCTCTAAGTAGTGTGTCAATGTATTTACGTCCTTAGTTACAGAACTCCCTTGTTTCCAATAAGGTTTTAAAATATTCTGGAGAGATATTCCTCTTCTTTTTTGCCATCTTTTATTTTCATTAAGATATTGATTTTCGATAAGAACTAGACTTGGCTGTATGATATTTTTTTGAGTAACACAAGTCTATACAGTGTATACTGTACTTCTAAGTTGCTGGATGGACCAACATATTATTGAAATATGAAGCTTTGTGAGTACAGCTAGTGCTTCCCAGGTATATCCTTAAGTTGATGGGGATTGCTTTTGAGATGTACAATTCCACTACTGGAAAAGGGGACTTGAATGGAGAAGTTTTGAAGAGCGTCATCACAGTGGCTGGTGAAGGAGGAAATCATTTAATATATTTACTGTACGTCCTGCTCTATAGGATTTTCAAGTTCTTGATTTAGTCTGGGACTGGTTTCACATAGCTCTTTGAAGCAGCTGTGAGTGTATTCATGTTAGGCTTTGCAGGAAATGGCAGTTTAGAAGAATGGAGACCTAGACAAGTAATTCTTATTCAGAACCCTGTATCCTGCAAGTCGCGCCAAAGAAGCAGTAGCCACAGTAGATGCAGTATGAAGAAACTATAAATTATTTCACTGATAAGAGGATGTGGTGATAATCCAAAATACGTATTTTTGGGATTGTTTGAAATGAGCTGGAAGCAGAAAAGCTTCTGTGAAGATTTAGTCTGATAGAAGAGGATTGAGAGAATATATCCTCCCAGCAAAACCATCTTTGAAGAGAGGGAAGAAAACGCCAATTATCAGAATAAAATTAAAGTTAAATATGATGCTATTTTGACTTAAAGTAATGTTGAAAAATTAGTAGTTCAAAGCCAAGAATTTCAGAGAAGCTGGGTAGAATGCCACGTAGTGACAGCTCAGTCTAATGCTAATTTAAAGCACTATGAAAGGCCATCATAAAGAAAGGCAAAATATCCTTTCTTATCAGGCAGCCAGTATACGGACACATCTGCTGATCTACAAGCACTTCTGCCTTAACTTATTTTTTTGCCATTAGTGGAAGAATTAAAAACTTGGAATAAAGATACCTTAAGACAGTAGTACTATTGATATCAATTTTGAAATAATTTAATATTAGTATATTAAATTTCTAAAATTCTAACATATTACAGTTGTAACATTTTAACATTGTTGATTTCTTTTTCTCTGGTATCATTCATTGGGGCTTTTTTAAATGTAAAGTATTTTCATACCTAACCCAAGTCTTTTAACCAGCATAGTGAAATAGATTCTCGATCTCACTGTAAAGTCACATGAGAGGGAGATCTAAACGAACTAAAAATAGTTAGAAGTGGCTAGTCTGTTTGTGGTTTTTCCTGTCCTGATGCAGTTCCTTCTGTTGTTCTGGCAAACGGGATTTACACAGCCACGTGGGGAATGCTGTTGGGGAGCGGACTGAGTTGGAAATAACCATCCGAAAAGATAAGAAGGCAGTTCTGTGGTATGGAAGGTAGAGTGTGTTGTTTATTTTTTTGGCGAAGGGTGGATCAATTTGCCAGCTTGTTTTCAAGGATTGGGCTTTTCAGCACAGCTGCTGTAAAAGTATCCTTCAAACCTTGGGTTTAGTCACCTTTTTTGTAGTATTTAGAGTTGATACAGAAAGTACAACATAGCATCCCTATTTAAATGTACAGGCGAGCGGAGGTTTTGGGTGTCACTTCCCCCAACTCAGCCCCGCTTCCTTGTCTAAAAGGATGTCACACTCATGTTTCTGTATACTTTACATTCCTGAGACTTAGCTATCTTACCTGTTTGCAGTATTTTTCTCTTTCTGTGCTTGAATTAAGCAATATCCATCAATAGAAATTTTAATTTGCCTAGAAAATACATGAAGCTGTGAGGCCCATGGCTTTCAAAACCAGCATACCTCTTCTACAGAGAAAACAGTGCTGTTAAAGATGAAACTGTGAACACTTCAGTTAGTGATTGTTTTTATTTCTTCTGTCTTCTCTTCTCTGGAAATGAAAGGAAAACACTAAAAGCATTCTCCAGACTCCACAGTGACCCTTCTCTGTTAACTTGTCTTGCCAATACTTTTTATGCAGATTGCTCTTACAACTTCAGTTTTGAAAGGGATTTTTGAAGGTTACTCGATTTTCGTCATTGTTTTAGCAATTTTTGTTCCTTTTATGTCATTTTGAAAACTTGAATACTTCTATTGTGTTTTCCCATCTGTTTCTGTGTGTTTTCTCACATGATGGCGTTTTCTACTCCTGATGCATTTGCTGCTAAATGGAACTTTATCTTTCTGTGAGTAATTTAAATCTTTTGTATTCCTAGAAAAAACTACTTAATGGGTAGTTGAATGCTATGCATGTTACGCTTTGATAAAATATGTTACAATTCTGTTTATCCTCAAACAAGAAAACTAGAACCCAGCAAATGCTAAGCTCAGTTTAAACTTCAATCTACACCTGAGAGTTAAGGTACATTACTACACGAATAAGCTTAACTTTGGTTGTGAGTTATGTAGTTATGGTAGCACTAAACCAGTTTAAAATCACACAATAAACTTATTTTACCAATGTGTAGCATGTAGTTCTCTTTTTTTCCTCCTCTGTGGTTAAAATGAAGCATTTATCTCTAAAATTTCTGATGACAGAAACTTATTCTGTAGTTGCCTCTGATGAGAACCTTTCCAGTGTGAAGGGATAAAAGCAAAAGACATTAACCTTTAAAAAAAATTGAAGATTCATAGTATATTTCTACACAAATTAATTGCTTAATTCATCGTTTTTTCCCTCATATTTAACATTGCGTTTTTGGTAGAGGATCACTCGATTTGTTTTGGAGGGAGGCTTTACATGTGTAACCTATGACAGGTATAACAGTGGAGCCAGACTTTTGCATGGGTTCCCTGCTACTCTTTAGAAATACATTTTGCTTCTCTGTGCAAACAGCAAATTGAAGTCCTGAGGCCCAAAGAGTTTTTTTTCTCCTTTTTATTTTTTAAAATATTTCATTGGAAGTTTTTTTTGTTGCTGTTTGTTTGTTTGTTTTGTTTTTTGTTTTGTTTGGTTGGGTTTTTTTTTAATTCAAGGGGTAGATACAATGAGATGTTAGCAGCTTAATTTTTGAAATCTCTGTTCTAGGATGTTACTTTTTTTTGTTGTTGAGACCTTGTCATAGTACAATACTCTCTGACCATGTTCTTTTAGATATTCCATATCTGGAGGGTTTAATATATAGTACAAAGTTTAATTAATTCGAAGTTACTTGCCATTAACAGGGGATTTTGATTTAGCACAGTGACACAACAATGCACTCAAATCACAGTTTAATTAGAAATCACACTTAGTGGAGTATAGCAATTTCAATATGCAATTGACACAATATAACAGTGAATCTCATTATCTAGAATAGGCTCAGCATCATGACGTTGAGCGTCCCTGGTCGCCGGAACGCAATGTGTGTGTTGAAGTCAGCTGAAGCCCACAGCTCTCTTCAGAGCTCTTCTGTGTACTGTTTGTTTTTTATATTGGGCTTAACCACATACACACTCCCCACGCTGGTCTGGCTGAGTTGTTTATAGCCGTGGGGTCTCCAGTGCCGAGTTGGTGGCCCATCTCTTTTCCCTTCACGTCTGTGCAATGCTACTCTGCCTTTGCATCGGAAGGCAACTGCTGTCATGCCAGGCCTCCATCCCATCATATCAGTGGCATTAAATACCTCGCTCTACACAGAATGACTGCTTGATACTTCTGTCTATATAAACTATGGTTGTAACAAATTAGCTATAGGCGCACCTTCTCGATTAAAAAAACAGCTAAACCAAGTAAACCAAAGCTGCAGGCAGATGGAGAAAAATTCAGACAGAGGAAGCCTGAGCAAGGCTCAGTCCTGAGGTCTTGCAAACTTGGTACAAAGGTACTTGGTACTTGGTTCATTAAGTTCATAATTTCTAAGCAGATCCAATGCGTATAGAAGTTATGTTATTTTAACCAGAAGCACCACTAAACCTAGTTTTGTTTTGCTCTGGGTCTGCATTCCTTTCATTCAGGGACAGTCACTTGAAATACGGCAAACGGTTGAAATACTTTGCTTATGTAGTCATTTTGTCTAAAACAAAGGCACCCGTGGGTTTCCTTTGGCATTGAGATGAGTTTGGCTTCCTTTCCTGCAGTTGTGATCAATCATGTCATTATCCTCCCTTGAGCCTTCAGGTTGTGTAGTTTCTATTTATCTCTTCAGAGCATTCCTTCATTGTGGGTGTGTAAGTGAGTGCGGGGAGTGTGTGTGTCTTTGATCAGTCACAGCCCTTTGTCCCTTATTTTACATAATGTAGTATTGTCGAGTTTTCACACGCAGAAATTCACCTTTTCGGGTAAATTTTACTTGTGACGTCAGCTTTTTTAAGTAAAAAACCACCACTGGTTATCTACTTGTCAGCATACAAAGTAATATTTCTATTAGTATTTCCTCAATTTCTTTGATCTGGATCATCTTATAGCAAATAGCTGCTTGTAGTCTATTTCCTTAGGTGTTTCAAAATGTGAGCCGTACTTCTCAAATTTTGTCTCTTCCTTCAGTTGTCATATTTGTTTTTCCTTGAGCCCTTAAAAAGCATTATTCTTTATTTTTTTCAGACAGTCCCATCTCTTAGGCACAACTAGTACCTGTCTGTGTGGAGCTTTCCTTCCTTGGGTATCTAGCGCCCCCCAGTATAATGATCTGATTAATCTGAAATGACATTTTGCTGATTATTGTGGTATTCTATTACTCTAACCTGCAATTCATGTTGCACTGTTACCCCTTGGTCACAATTACCCATCTACCCCAACAGTAACACAGTGCAATTGTCTGTTTGGCTGTGTAATTAAGATTTAAATTGAGCCTTTTGTATACTCTTAGCAGCGGCTTCATCTAGGAAGTCTTTTAGTTTATATTCACATTGCTAAGCATTTTTCAACAAGATTTTTCAGTGAAAAATAAAGAAGAAACAAAAAGCAGTATGGAAAAATGTTCTGACTTTATCTCATCACTTCTATGTATTTTATAGTCTTCAGACTCTTGATGTAAATAGGTATATTTAAGAACTTGCATCAAGAGGAGTGTGGCCAGCAGGTCGAGGGAGGTCATCCTCCCCCTCTACTCTGCCCTGGTGAGGCCGCATCTGGAGTATTGTGTCCCGTTCTGGGCTCCCCGCAAGAAGGACAGGGATCTGCTGGAGAGGGTCCAGCAAAGGGCTACTAAAATGATTAGGGGATTGGAGCATCTTTCTTATGAGGAAAGGCTGAGGCACTTGGGTCTTTTTAATCTGGAGAAAGAAGACTGAGGGGAGATCTTATCAATGCTTATAAATACTTAAAGGGAGGGTGCCAGGGGGATGGGAACAGTCTCTTTTCAGTGGTGCCCAGTGATAGAACGAGAGGTAATGGGCACAAACTTGAACATAGGAAGTTCCATCTTAACATGAGGAGGAACTTCTTTACTTTGAGGGTGGTGGAGCACTGGAACAGGCTGCCCAGAGATGTTGTGGAGTCTCCCACTCTGGAGACATTCAAAACCCGCCTGGACGCTGTCCTGTGCAACCTGTTGTAGGTGACCCTGCTCTGGCAGGGGGGTTGGACTAGATGATCTCCAGAGGTCCCTTCTGACCCTGACCATTCTGTGATTCTGTAATTGTACTGTATGCTGCCTTGAAACTGGTAAATGTCTTTTTCACCCCCTGTCTAATTCCAGCATAGCAACACATCTTGGTAAAATCCTGTTTATATTTTTAGCATATAGTTATTTACTGAAGTACATCTGTGCTTCAGTTGTTACAACTGGTACCCCTGGAAAATACGATTTTCCTTTTTCAAAGTAGTTGAGATTCCCCCCTCCCCTGCCAATACTATCTTTCCTCTACGTAGTTACACCCATCTTTGTTTGCTTCGTTGTCAATCTAGGTCATTATTTGAAGCTTTTGTTGATGGAGCACTTGAGGGTAAGTGCATCTGATACTATAAATAGGCTTGATTGTTCATAGTAAGTCAGCAGATTCACTTGAAAATTCTCAGTTTTGTACTAGGTTTGATGAAATGGAAGGTTTATTGCATTCTTTTGTCAAGCAGTAGCATAATAAATTTTAAAGAATTGATATCTTCAAAACTTGATGTGCCAGAATTGAATAATTTTGAAATACAACAGATTTACTAATTTTGTTCGGAGGGGAAAAATGAACTCTTTAAACTATTGTGCTTTTTTTAATTACTATTTTTTAAAACTTCTATTTTTATTTCATAAAGCAGTGCTTGCACGTGAAAACCTGTTCCAACACAGTTTATGCTGTTCTGGTTGTTCCAGGTCACAAAATATAGAGGATACTGTTCCTCTTACTGTACGTTTTCAGTAACCTGTGCTGTGAAAATAGATGATTCTTTGGATTAGGTTTTTGTTTGTAAGTTTACCACAAATTGTGGCAGGGACCAACCAAACAGTATGCATTACTGCCGCAGTGTAGGACAGCTTTCACGTACAGCTCCAAGATGCTGTTCTACTGGCTAAAGATTTTCAGTCATGAAAAAAACGGGGATAGGTTGTGTTTTCTGTATGGCTACAACTGCTGGAAGGGAATTAGGTGCAGCTCTGGCTGCAGCAAGTTCATGGGCACCTTTCTGAAACCTTTGACCGCCATGTATGCTGCTGCACTTGTATGATAACCAACATTTTATTCCTGCTTTCACATCCTCTAGTAAGCTAAAACTTAAATACTTAAATAGTGAATAAATCCTTCAGATTAAATTAACGATGTAGTTTCATCCTACAACCTTTCCATGTGCACAACAAATGTATTACAAAACCAGGTATAACTCTAGGTAAGTGCCTCTGTCTCTGCAAGTAGGACTGGCTATACCACTGTAATGTGTACTGGAATTGCAAAGCATTGTAAAAAGTGTGCATAATAGTGACTTTTCCCCACTGCAGTCTATAAAGATACGTAAGCACCCCACAACTTATATGCAGCACCAGCATCCCCTTTAGAGGTTTTTCATGCCGAGGCTGGATGATGGACTGTAGAAAATGGACAGTTGTCCATAATAAATTTGATACCCACTCAAACTGAGGTTTGATGCAGTGCCTGTTTGCCGATACTGAATCGGCATTGCTGCTGGTGCTGTACTTTTATGTGCCAGATTCACTGTCAGACACAGAAATGTAAATTCATTGATAGCATATGCCACAGTGATGCCTACCTAAATGCAGAAGAGCTAAGCTAAATAAATATATGTATTTCTTTAGTAATAGGTGAATATTTAAAGGCTAGTGATAAATCTGCTGAGTGCTTTTCATTTAATTTTAGAAAGTGAACTACAGTTTATTCCATGAATGTGTAAAAACAAAAAAAAAACAAACAAACGAACAAAAAAACCCACCCAAAAGTACTTTTTCATTTGTGGTGGTGTCTTTCTGTGTGAGTGGTGTCTGGGTGATATGCAGCTGTATTCCCTTATTTGGCATGAGAAATTGTCCAATACTGATAACCTTGCTGGGTAGTTTCTGTGTGTGAGAGAGATAATTGCCACTGTCAGGTAGTTTTAGTGCACTTTGGTTTGTGAAGACCATACCTAGTTGTGTTTCCGTTATGCATTGGGAATAAAAGGATTGAAAGAAATCTGTCTGGTTGTCATCAGTGTAGTCTGAAGAGAAACCAATGTGTTCCCTCCCATTTTCATCTATGATGAGATTCATGTGATGCTTACTCTTCTGAGTTTTCCCCACCACATACAGTTCAGCTTCTGATTTTCTTGGGTTGACAACTGTATCTGCTCCCTCTCAGTTTATCTATGGTCATGCAAAGCGCTACTTTATGGTTTCTTACTGTAAGTTTGAATTGTATATAGTGTCCCTGATGTTTTGGGGTTTGTTTGCCTTTTATTTAACAAGGTAGGCTGTTAGTCTGTAGTTATAATGCAAGGTTTATAGGCACAGGTAGTATCTTTTTTGAGGCCAGCTGTTAAAGGGAAAAAATATGCAAGCTTTTCTGTGGGTTTAACTTGCGCACCTGAACGTTTGCCCTTTTAATTTTTTTCACCATTAGTTGTTCTAGTAGTGTGTAGTCCTTCTCATTACATGCCTTTCCTGTTACGAAGATGTCATAGATAATAGGTGTTAATGGTGTTTTTGTTCATTTGGTAGTATATTTAAAAAAAAATTGTTGTTTCATGAATCTTGTGTTATTAATATACATGGGCATTACTGCTGCACCTGCATTGTTTGCATAGTTCAGGCAAGTAGGAATACAGTCATTGGCTCCTTTTAGTATAGCAGTGCGCATGTATGCATGCAGAGAAGTAAAGTCTTTTATTAAAAGTGTATTACTTTGTATCTCTTCTGTTCAATATTTTAGATATTTGTGAAGATTTCTATTTTGTCAAACTTGGTTTTGAATATTTTTTCCAATCATCTTTTTTGATCTCTAATCTGCATTAATAATTGGCATTACTTGAAAAGGGAGAAATAGGCATAGAGGTTCTTTCCTCTCAGTGGTTGTGGTGAGGGATGAATGGACTGACTTAAGAAAAGCGTGAGTCTTCAGGTTAACACTGAAAAGGATTGTATGAACATTGATGAAGATGCACACGTTACTTAAATTAAAATAATTCTAATTGGAATGTTCGCGACATATTCCTTCTTAGTTGAGTGTGTTTATTCTTAGCATTTGTTTTCTCAGTATGTGCTTGAAAGAGTCATCCAATTATGGAGTCAATGTGCAGTTGTGGTCTAATGCTGCCTTTTTTCCCTGAAGTTCAAGATTAATTGGTTTAGATAATACAATACTGCAAATCTCAAAATGTTTCTATTCATTACTGAAAAGCATACTATGTGAAAGCTTACTTCCATTCACTTTAATAAGTGAATTAAAAAGATCATCAGAGCTGTATTCTTTTTTTCTAGGCATATTAGTTATTTTATAGTAGGGAAAAACTTACCTGTTTTCATTTCTTTTTCACTTCCTGAGACTTTACAGAAATTTGTCATCTACATTCCCTGCTGGTTGAAAGTTTCAACATGCAATTCCTTATGACAGTGAAGAAAAAGCCTACATCATTCCTTCAAAGAATATAGAATTTGATTTCTAACCTTATGCATGTTCTGCTCTAGAAGTTGAATGTAATTCTGCTGTAGAGTGGTTCATAATGATAAATTTCTCCTTCATTATTCTGGGGGAAGGCAAATTGAAATCAGGAAGACCAAAGCCTATTTAAAGCTGAACGTGGGGGCATAAAGCAACAGGCAAGTGTTTCCCTGAGGGAACTCAGGGAAATGCGGGTCCATGGGTGAATGCTGAAGGCAATCTAACGGAGGATGACACAGAAAAGGCAGAAATTTCCTGTTTTTTTTTTTTAAAACTGTTCCCAGACAAGGGACAGTAACATGGAGGAGGCACAGGTTAGGGACTATTTAGAGAAAGTGGATGTATTCAGCTTCTTGGGGCTCTGTGCCAAGATTGACAAGAGCTCATTCGGGTAACAGGATTGCAAGGCAGCTAAGAAAGAACACGATAATTGAGGAAAGTACTGAAGACGAGAAGGAGGCTAACATTATACCAGTCTTCATGAAAGATAAGGAGAATGGTCCGGGGATCTACTGGCTGGGTCAGGAGGGTAAACAGGAAGCATCAACACAGATTTCTGAAGTGCAGTCAGTGTTTTGCTGATCTGATTGCCTTCTTGGATGAAATGTCTGACAATGAGGAGATGACAATGAGGGGAGCACATGTGATACGGTATAACCATAACTTTATTAAGACTTCTGCTACCTTCTCCCATACTGTTGTCTACAGTAAGCTGAGGAAGCATGGGCTGGGTATTGAGTGGGATGAAAATTGGCTGGACTGTTGTACTGAAAGGGTAGTAATCAATAGCTTGACCAGTTAGCAGACAGAAATGGAATGCCTCAAGGGTTGGTGCTGGTACTCATGCTATTCAGTGACTTGGATGACAGAATTAAACAGAATGCACCCTCAGCTAATTTGTGAATGATACTAAATTAGGGTGATGCTTGGAAAGTTGAAGTAGAGCTTCAGTTGTAAAGAATCTTGAGCAGACCTTAAACAAACTGAGGACTGAGCCAACAGGAAACTCATGTGTTTAAGAAAGAGCAGACTGAAATCCTGCGTCTGAGGTGGAATAACACCACGCATCAGTCCAGGCCAGGAAGCAGCTGGCTGAGTCACAGACCTGCTAAAAAGGACCTGTGACCATTAAGAATGTCAATCTGAATATGAGCCAGTGATGTGCTTTCGCTGCAGACAAAACTAGCTGTGTGCTGGGCTATGTTAGAAGGAAGGAGGGACGTGACAGGAAGCTGTTACCACCCTTACCACCTATACTTGGAGCTGGGAAAGCTGCTTCTTGGACAACTGTGTGTCATTTTAGTAACGTCCAATACAGACGGGATGTTGAGAAACTGGAAACAGTCCAGTGAGGGGATATTAAACTGGTTAGAAGCCTAGACCACATAATGTGATGGGGGAAGTGAGGGAGCTGGGATTTTTAGGAAACTTGGTCTAGTGAAGAGGAGGCTGGGGGGATGATCTCAGGTTAGCCCACAATGACTTCAAAGGGAGTGACAAAGATGATGCCACCAAACTTTTCTTAGTAGTGGCATACAGTTTAGCAAGGGGCAATAGCCATAAATCGCAGCTTGGGGACATCAGACTGGACACAGGAAAACTTTTTCATGAAGAGGATACTGTAGTAATGGAAGAGGTCACCAGAAAGGCTGTGAGTTTGATCTTTTCCAGTCAAGTACACAAATCCTAATCTGGTGTTGGAAATTATATTTTTAGTGGGAGGTGAGACTGGGTGGATTCCAGCCAAAACTTCTATGGTTCTATGATGATTCTATAGTAATTCAATGATAATGCACAATTTTGCTCAAATTATAATTTACGCCATTCTATGTAGACCATGGAAAATACATTTTGAGGCAGGATAGTGTGGCTTAAAAATTCCCCCAATTCGATTACTTAGCTTTTAATGCTTTAAAAAATAAGATTAGAAACTGAGGACAGCTGATTATTGAGGCATAATCTCATTACTTTTCAATGTTTACATTAAGTGGTAAGGACTGAAATAGTAGATCAGCCAACAGGATTGGTGGATGAAGGGGAAAACTAGCTAACGCAGAATGGGATATTGGAAGATTTTGGTAAGGTTTAAATTTTTTTTCCCCTAGAGAGACCCTCTACCTTTTATTTTTACATAAAGATTTCACTTTCTAAGCAGGTTTTAGAGACCAAGCTATTACTTCTCAAACTCTACCAGACCTTAGTATTTACAGGAGAGCAACAAGTGGAAATAAATGAATAAGTAATGTTTTCATGATGTTAATAAAACAAAAGCGTAAAGGTAGCCTCACATTTAGATTTGATATCCCTTTTTGTCAAACTTTGTATGACTGATCCATTCTCTTCACAATCCCTTAGCTCCCCTTTTTTTTTGAATTGGGAATAGTAACATTTACCTAAATTTTGGAGAGATTCCATGTACTCATACATGAAGATAGCCAAGATAGATCCGTTAAGGGAGGTGGGATGATTTTGTTTCTGTCAGTTGCTTGTACCCGATTGAATACCTGGAGAAGAGTAAAATAGGTACAAAATCTATGTCACACACTTTAATAAGGCAAAGATTCCTATCTTGTGAGGGCTGAACCTTTCCTTCAGAGGATTCAGAACTAATTCATAGACACTTTGCATCTCCCCATGTATCTTGGACCTCAGGTCACATAAAATAAGGCCAGGCAAGTCAATTATGCCTTCAGCAGGAAAATTAATCACCTCATAGTCTGTGTATAGCATGTAAATAAATAGACTGGAAATCATATAGACTGGAAAGATATTCCCAATAAAGGAAACGGAGTGACTCTTCATGCTGTTGCAGTAAGCTGGGTGTCTTTGACTGCTTGGTTTCAGTGGCACAGAGAACAGTCAACACTTTTTGAATGCATGATCAGGTCTGGAAGAGACTATTCTTTGGGTTAATCCTCAGATTCAGCAAGGTATTTCCTGGTGTTTGTTCAGCTCGTCGTAGAGCTAAGGGAGAAATACAATGTAATCATTGCAGTAATGGATTTTAGGATATAGCACGTTGATTGTTATCTCTATAATACTGAAGTGGTTTCCATGAAAATAAATTATTGTTCAAGTCAGAGACAGTTCTTGTTCTTTTAGGGGTTATTTAGAGGAAATTCCAGTGTCAAAATGCCAGATGAGGTTTTCATGCAACACAAGTGGGATTGTGGCCTGTTTCTGTCTACGTTATCTGACTATTTATGTAGTAGCCCTATGCCAATACCTGTTCCCTCCCTCCTTCCTTCCAGGTTAAATCCTAAGAAATGTCTGGTGCTTGAAAGAAAATCCATACTTTAACAGCTTTTGGTGGGCATCTTGTAGTTTACAGAAACGTTATTCAACAGTACTGTTTTAGCTTTTGTGCTATTTTTAATGGATATTTGCTTTCAATCCTGTGCTGTACCCTATTGACTCTAATGGATTTAAGCAGTGCCCAGAAGGGGGCTGTAATAATAATGAAGTTTTCTGCAAAACCTGCTGCAGCTTATGTTGTCTAATGTACTATACACCAGTATTTTCTACAGCAGTCTGTTTACAGTTGAAGTTTACTTTCTCCAGTTCCTTCTGTTGCATCACTGTCAGTAAAACTGTAGTACGTTCTGCATTTTCATATGCTTGTAAAGCCGTGTTATCTTCAGTAAGTTTAATTTGGGCC
Source organism: Ibidorhyncha struthersii (assembly GCA_013398815.1). Classification (NCBI taxonomy): domain Eukaryota; kingdom Metazoa; phylum Chordata; class Aves; order Charadriiformes; family Charadriidae; genus Ibidorhyncha; species Ibidorhyncha struthersii. Next base: position 231,903 of record VZSZ01008647.1, on the reverse strand, counting down.
GTTTAAAGTAGTTTTGCAATGGTGTTCTTGATTACCACGGGAATGAATATGCTTTCTGTCTTAGATACTGCCTAGATTTGGATTACAGATGTCATCAGATGTTGTGTTATTTATTCAGTAGCTTGTGCTATTCTGAACACGTTTTAAAGTAATTGAATAAAGACTTGGAGCTTGTTAAAGCAAGGATTTTGTATCAGGGTTAGGTTTTTAAAACTTGCTAGTTATGATGTATTGGTTATTTCTGCACTTGTTAATTTTAGCCGTAATGAAGCCATAGTTCTGCAGGCCAACCCAGTTACCATGTTGGTGTCTTAATTTTGTTTCTTAAGTGAGATTTAATTTATTGTAGAAGGATCACATGTATTGTATAAAAAGCTCACTTTTCTCCATTAGCTTTTTTTTGCCCAACACAGTAGAATCCTTTCCTATCGCTGGGACCTTGGAGGCTCTCATGCAATTTTTGAATTAGAATAACTTAATTTTCAGTGTCTTTGACACTTCCATAATAAGCTAACACAATCTCTAGAAGTAAGTTGTTGTAAGCAAGACTTCTTTATCTGGATATCCTGTGTAATGGAACAACACAGGTAATACAGGTGTAGCGCTCTCTCAGTGGCTTGGCAGCCGGTCAGTGTCTGGGAAGGCTAATACTGAGCTTGTGTTAATATGCCGAGTAAGACCTGAGCTGGCTTCATGTCATCAGATGAAATCACCATGTTTTCAAGCACTTTCAGTTACAAAAGTAAGGAGATGAAAGAAAAGAAATTAATTGCTTCTAGATCCCAGCAGGTGCTGAATGGCTTACAGAAACTTGGTGCTGTACCTGAATGAATAAAATCCAGTTGGTCTGGACTGTCTCTTCTTGACTTCTCATCTTGCCACAGTTCCTTAGGTGCAGACTTCGCCTTGTTATATTTCCATCTCCTGGGATTTAATTCCCTGAAACCTACCTGTTCTTCATGCTCCGAAGTTGCTACAGTGCCTTTGTTGGACCAAGCTGTATTCAGCCTTACAAGCTGGTACTAAAGGTTTCCAGCTACAAGATGTTAGAAAACAAAATGGGACAAAAAGAAGTCATATGAAAGGAGGTCTTAAAGCATGTCTAGTTGTCTGGTTATGGCAAATACGAAATGATCTTACCTTTTGGGCAGGAAAAAGTTATTTGTTTTTTTGTCTGAGCTCCCTGTCATACCCTCGCTATACTTCTGTATCTGGGAAGTCCTTTTTCATGTAATTCATTACCACAGAGGATGTGGAGAACAGACAAATGTAGCTGTTGAATAAGCAGCTGTATTAATTTGAATAGCTAGAAGTTAAATTTTCAACCTGTTTCTGCGTAAATATAATTGGGAAAGGGGTCTAATCCCACAGATCCTTGAGCATGATTTAACTATACTTACCTGAGTAACCTAATACAACTAATGAAGTTATTCGTATGAGTTATTTGCACGTCAGAGGGCTTAGAGACTTGAGTTGAATCCTGATTTTAATTCTAAAGACTCGGCTTTGAAGACTGGGATTCAAATGATGTTAATTATAAAAAATGAATCCTTACATGAAAGTATAAAGGCAATTTTAACATAGAAATTTCTAAACATAAATGAGGTAATATCTAAATCCTGTGACTTTTTACATCTTCTTTATTTTGTTTCTACTGCTGGAACTTATTTTCTGTATGAAAAGGAAGTAGGCCATTGTATTTACATAATTTTAAATACAGCAAATAACCTCTTTGTAAATCTTTTGTACTGATAACTCATGTTATATAACTTTAAGTATGTAGTATATTGTTTGGCTTTCAGAGGGGTTTTGTCTGTTTTTTCACTTATTTCATACTTAAGATGGGTTTCAAGGTTAAGACTGTTAGGCTTATCTGTTAGGCTTGCAGAGAATTTGGTGCTATTCTTTATATATATTAAAAGACTGTAAAAAGCCAGTAGAGTGTGAAAAGGCTGGTCTACTGCTGAAAAAAAAGACTAAAATGAGAAATTTGATCAGTGTTTCTACAGACTTTTGAGAATGAGCACTTGTTATTTCTCTCTTGGGAGCAAGGTACTTTTGTTTATGTCTTTCAGGGGTTTTGGCGTGTTTTTTTTCCTTTTTTTTTTTCAATGGCTAGAAAGAAATATCTGAAAGCTAGAGAGAAATATCTGACAACAAATGATTAAACACCCAGATTAATAATTTTAAAATGGAAATATAAGTTCATTCTACTTTAGGGGATTATTATTAAAATATCTGTGTATCAATAGAAATTTAGGTAGTGTACAATTGATGACTTGGAGAGTGGTGTGATGTGTAGGCTCAGCTAATTATTTGAGGATTACTCATCACCAAGTAACAAGGTTAGCTTTCCTGTCTTATGATATAGTAAAATAGAATTCAACTCTGCACAATCTTGTGCTCTATATTGAGAGGTTCCAAACAGAATTGTGCAAAAACCTGTTTTTTGGGGTTTTTTTTGGTTTTTTTTTTTTTTTTTTTTTTTGTTTGTTTGTTTTTTCCAAAATCAAAGTAGTACTTTTATTTTCTAAAAATGCTCAAAATGGAATGTTTTGGTCTTACTGAAATAGTCCTTCCTTCTTCCCCCCCACCCCTACCCCTTGTCTTTCAAGGTAACATCTTGCTCCTGACTTACCAGCATTTCCCAACAAGAAAATATTTCAGTGAAATATTTTAAAGTCAGTCTAATGATGATAACATTAATATCTTAGCGGTATTTTAGTCACTTTGCAAAAGCAATTCTAGACCACTCACATAACCCCATTCTGATATGATAAGTAAGGGTAATACATACACAGTGAAGACTATATATATTACCAACCTACTGATATAAAAGAAGTCATGGTTGTTTATTTAACTTGAAGATGAGACTGTTTTCAAGGATCTTACTCATTAAATGCATTTCAAAATTTGATACATTTAGTGAAAACTGCAAGGTTATTTTATCTTTGGTAGCATAGTAGTGTGGAAGAGTGAGCAAAATCCCTTTTGTTCTCATGCATCTGGTGACTGATTTTTCTCTGAGTTCTGAATGTTTGCATTCTGTCTTCACTTTCTCCTTTACAAGCTCATTGAATTTTATTAGTTATCACTGCAAGCCAAACGAAATAAAAGGAGTTGCACAGCTGCAGTGATACGAGTCTGAACTGCATCATCATCCTTACTTGCAGTAATAAGCAAACAGGAAAAAAATGGGCTTGATTATAGATCTCAGGAACTTTTCCAGAACCAATATGCAAGTGATGTACTCAAAACTGAGCCCTTTTGCACTAGGAATTTTAAAAACAAAACCTGAAAAAAATCAAGAGAAGGTAGTCTCTTTTTTTCACAGATGCTGAGCATTTCTTGTCCTCTGAAGTCAATGAGAAGTGTAGGCTTCCACTGTCCTTTAAAAATTGGACCAGTATGCAGAAAGCTTCACTGGTATTTAAGTTATCGTACGGTAACAGAAGTGTATCTTAATGTACTTTAGTTGAGCTCGTCTATTTGTGGCAGAAATAGCTGTGGCTGAAAATTGATATTGGATATCATAATAAAACCATGTATTTTTGTGTAGGTAGAAGTACATAATTTAAGCTTCCAGACTGAACCCTTTTGTACTCTGCAGTTAAGTAATTCTGCAGTATTAGAGCAGGCATAAAGACTGGAGTGAAGGGACATCTGTCCAGCAGGGTTGTACCTGTTCAACTGCTGCATGTAATTCATATTTAGTGCAGGCAACGACTAACATTTTCTTTTAGAAATCTTCATCAATGACATAGACAGTGTGATCAAGTGCACCCTCAGCAAGTTAGCAGATGACGCCAAGCTGAGTGGTGCAGTTAACACGCCTGAGGCATGTGATGCCATCCAGAGGTATCTAGAGAAGCTCAAGAAGTGGCCCTGTGTGAGTCTCATGAGGTTCAACAAGACCAAGTGCAAGGTCCTGCACCTGGGTCAGGGCAACCCCTGGTATCAATGCAGAGTGTGCAGGCTCTTGCATCAGTGGGATGAAGGGATTGAGAGAAGGACTTGAGGGTGTTGGATTGAGAGAAGGACTTGAGGGTGTTGGTGGATAAAAACTGGACATGAGCTGACAAAGTTGCTTGCAGCCCAGAAAGCCAACTGCATCATGGGCTGCATCAAAAGAAGTGGGGCCAGCAGGTCAAAGGAAGTGATTCTGCCCCTCTGCTCCCCTCTGGTGAGACCCCACGTGGAGTACTGCATCCAGCTCTGGGGCCCCCAGCGTAAGAAGGACATGGACCTGTTGGAGCGAGTCCGGAGGAGGGCCACAATAATGATCAGAGGGCTGGAACACCTCTCCTATGAGGAAAAGCTGAGAAGATGGGGTTGTTCAGCCTGGAGAAGAGAAGGCTCCGGGAAGACTTTATAGCAGCCTCTTAGTACTTAAAGAGAGCTTATAAGAAATACGGGGACAAACTTTTTAGCAGGGCCTGGTGCAATAGAGTAAGGGGTAATGGCTTTAAACTAAAAGACGGTAGATTTAGACTAGATATTAGGAAGAAATTTTTTACGATGAGGGTGGTTAAGCACTGGCACAGGTTGCCCAGGGAGGTGGTACATGCTTCATCCCTGGAAACATTCAGGGTCAGGTTGGATGGGGCTCTGAGCAACCTGATCTAGTTGAAGATGTCTCTGCTTGTTGCAGGGGGGTTGGACTAGATGACCTTTAAAGGTCCCTTTCAACCCAAATTATTTTACGATTCTATGATCTGAGATTCTTCAGTGTGTTTGTTCAGTAAATAATTTTTCTGGGGTTCCTACGTCATAGATTCACAAAAACTGTGCCTGAGGTTTTCAAGCTGATTTGTCCTGAGATTTTTAGCAGTGATGTGGCTTGACTTAAGCCGCACAAATCAAGGTATTGTTGTAAACAGATGGCAGTGGTATGTCTTTTGGAAATGGAATTACTTGTAAGAGCTCAAAAGACAGTGTGTGCTTTCACACATGCACCTATACAGTGTGTACTGACTTGTGTACCAGTGTTGTTACTCCAACAGAGTCACAAAATCACAGCGTAGGTTAGATTTTGCTAATATCTAATACAGACATGAGATGGCAAGTATATTAAAGGAAGTCATGGGACTGGGTGTCTGCCATTAAGTACAGTTACTTCAGCTTATATAGCCAGGAAGGACTGTATAGCCTGTGTAGACAGAAACGGACATCAAGTACTTCTAGCGCAGAGCCATCCTAGGTTGAAGGTAATGAAAGACTTTTTAGCAGTAGAACAGCTGAAGGGATATGCTGTTCAGAACCATACATCATATTTTGCCTTCATTCCAAAGAAGTTATGAAGTTTTATAAACAGTTTTTGTCTGTCAGAAAGACGTTGTGAAGTCTTTAAAACATAGAATTTGTACTTTCAGTGTTTCCTGGGGTATTGTGTCTATTGGGTATTAAACAATACTTAGTCTTAAAAGTATTTCAGTTGTATTTATAAATTTAAGAATTTTCTTCCTTAGCTATGGGTTTTCTCAATACTGCAAAATTATAACTATTCAATCCCCTCTTGTTGGGCTATGACAGCATAACGCACCTTTAAGGACAGTAAAATAATACATTAATAATGCATTGATTGTACTTCTACCAATAAGCCTCTTTTCCAGTATTATGCTCATTGAAACAAATGTACTTGTTTTAATCTGATAAAACTAAAAATCAGGAAAATAATATTATGGGCATACACATGAAGTTATCGTGTGAACCATGGTAACAATACCAGGAACAGGCATTAGGAAGCAAAAAAATTGAGTTCAGTCCCTGTGTCTTCCTTCTTTCAACACCATTTCTATAGATTTCAGACAAAGCAGAACTATAATCCAGTTTTTGAACACATATTTTGCATTTTTGCTTTAGACTCCCCAGAACTGTACTGAGGATCAAATCTGACATGAAAATTTATGAATTTATTTGTAAAGAAAAGAATCTGTAACAATTTATTATTTGCTTTTTGGTCTTTAATTCCCAAGGTAAGGAAATTAATGTTTTGTTTCTTTAGTACTTTAAAAAAACCCTAACAACAACTTGAGCAGCTGTTTATTCTTTCCCACTCTCGCTTCTGTTAATGGCAGTTTTTGAAACTAAAGAGGAGGATTAAAGGAACAATATCTGCCATCAAAATCTTTTCAGTATTTTGTTATGCGTTATTTTGGTTTTGTGTGTATTTATACTTCATCTGCCTACTATCAGTTTCAGTGAAACAAGCAAATATAGTAATAAACAAAAGAGGCATTTTGAACTAACATGTAAATATTTTATCTTTGCTGTTAGTAAAACATGAGAATTCAAATTATATTTTCCTGATTTGATTGTCTTGCTTGATGTGCCTGTGTATCCTCCAAGTAAACCTGTCAACAGTTTTTAAAAATGCTTTCCTCCTACCTGTCAAATTTTAATAGGGTGAAAGCTTTCAGTTGCTAAAATCAATCCTTGTTTGTTTGTTTTGTTAGAATAAGAAATTATTCCACTGTAGGAAAAAGATTGTTGTATTCACTTGCATGGAGAGCAGTGTAAGTTTATTCCTACACGGGTATATAAATAAAAGTGGAGGTTTAGACAGATAATGTACTTTTGTCTCCAGAGGGGAAAAATATTGCTGTGCCCTTTTTTCTTTTTAATTTGGAATATGACTTTTTGTTTCAGTTCTTTGAGTAAGTTATGGTTGATGCTTTGATTCCTGTATGAATACCTGGTACAATCCTTTGCTAGCTAAACCCATTATCTCTGGCTGTTGCTGATACACGGTGTGACAGTAAATGGTTTAACACTGAGAACAGCACATACTTGACTGCCTCTCGCAAGCTACATGGGAAGAGGAAGCAAGACAGTGCACACGTGCTGCTGACTGGGTGTTACACTAAGCATTGCGTATCCTCCTTTTGCATGTATAGCAATAGTTTCCTCTTTTGATGTATAGCACCATCTCTTCTTTGGCTGACCTGTAAGGAACAACCATTACATGACTCGGGAGGTCACTATGCAGCTGGCTCTCGGGAGGATAAGGAGCACTGAAATGTTTTGAGACTTGAACTTAGTATTATTAAGTGTTAAAATAGGCCTTTGGATTGCTCAGGGGTCTGCATGGTTTGTTTCAAAGTTCACACATACTAGTTTTGTGCATATGCTGAAACTGGTATTTTTTCTGTCGTGACTCACATATGGAAACAGTGGATTCCACCTTTTGTTGCAAGAAATACTTTTATATCACTGTTATAGTACATCAAGCAGAATGCTACAGAAAGAATGTGAAAATTGGTACTCTACAGTATTTCTTTAAAATTAATTGGAAAAGCATCAGTGTTTTCAGGTAGGTTATATAATAGCTTGTAAAGCTTCTGCTTCTGTCTCCTACAAGACTGTTCAGTGTAGGAAAGGGAAGCGAGACGGCCTCTTGCCTTGTGTCACCATACTGGTACCTACAGAAACAAGACCGTAAGGATTTATTTTTCTGTATAGTGGGGCAGAGAGTCAGCTTCCCCCAGAAAGGATTTTCAGTACTGAGCATGTGACTATTCCTAGATAGGCCAACAAAAATCCTTGTATCTTATTTTGGATTGCTTCTATTGGATCTTTCAGATTTTGAACTTAGGAATTTTCATTTTCAGGCTTTCACATAAACATAAGCATGTTTTTTTTTTTTTTTGATGAAAAATGAGATTTTCTTGCAACTACCAGACTGCAAAGAAGGCAGAGCTTTTAGGAAATGTGACACAAAATGACCGAAGGCTTCCATTTGTACCTATGTTTTGCGGTAGGTAGGGAGAAAGTACGTGAAAAATTTGCTGCATCCCTTTAGGAACAATAAGAGTAAGATTTCTTAATATTCTTGATAATTCTTCAGAAAGAATTCTGATTTACTGGGAAAATAACTCTTCAGGGTTCATTACAGAATCTTAAATTAAGAAACAGCTTATGTTGTCTGAGCTTAGCTATTTTTTCTCAAATATTAGAATTACTAGAATAACTGTGTATTTATTATGATTTATATACCAATTAAGCAGGAACTATATATTTAGTCTGTTAATGTGTGTGTTTAACTTTGAAAATTATTTCTGTGAAGTAGAGGTTGAATGTTGAGGTATAGGTAAACCAATTTTGGGTTCATTTAAGAGCTGCAGTACAGGTAGATTGTACAAATGTAAATATGGTAAAAAGTTTGATTTCTCTAGATTAAACACAAACTGTAAAATTACCATTTATTTCAGTTAACAGTGTGTGTAGTAAATGACACAACATTATTAAAACTTTGTCAGAAGTAACATGTATTTTTCAATGTTTGTAAAATAATTTCACAGTGAAATAATTAAGCTCAGAATGAGAAATAATTCCTAGTTTAGTTTCAAGTAAGTCTAACCCCAAACCCTTTTCGTAGTTGAAGAATTAAGCATTTCTATGGATACTACATATTTTTTGAATTCCACTTATTTTGTTGGAAAAATAAATAAGGCAAAATTACTGTGATTACTTGTGAAAGTTTTCTCAGAATGTCCTGGGAAAGAAAGATAAACCAGCCACTTGAGCCATTGGTATTTTGTTTTCAAGTCTCTGTTGCTTTCTAGTGCTTTTAATAAAAATGATCTTCAGTGTAGTGGGTGAAAGAATACGTCTCCTCCCCCTCATTTTTATCATTCACCTAAATCTTTGCATCATCAGGACACTGGCAGTAGCACCACTGCTTAAAAAAGGCAGTGAATAACACTGCTTATGCCAGGTAGTCAAATTGATATCCCAGTCTTGTAAATTCTTGAACTGCAGAATCCGTGGTGCAGAGTGTTGCACCCAGAAGCAGCGATCAGTGGTGTGTACATGAAAGATGCTTTTGGGGAGCATAAGAATGAGGCATTATTGCTTCCACTCACTTTATTATAGAATCTATTAATTTTAGTAGTATTCCTTTTTTGGGGGCCAAGTAGTATCTTTGTGTGTGTTGGGTTAGTTTTTTTAAAAAAAAACCCTTAATATTGGCCTACCAAATTCATGTTTGGCTGTGTAAATAAATGATCTAATATCTGAGTGGTGGGACATCTTGAAACTAGCCATATTAAGCATCTAGCAATCACTAAAAGTCAATCATTCGTATTTGAATGTTCTGGGGATTCCAGTCTTTTTTAATAATAGTAGTAGCAGTATGTGGCAACAGGGAGGGTTGGCCTCAAACTCTTAAGTGACTCACAGAAATTTTTTACTATATCCAGGAAGTCATTTAAAACAAAATATAAAGGCAGTCTCTCAAATGGTGTTCCTGCTCAATCACTTTCTTTTCTTTCCTTTAGTGGTTTAAAAAGTTCGAAAGGTACTTCTCGTCTTTGCATTTCACAACCTATGAGTCTCTGTAAGATTTTAAGTTGGTGTTCTTATTATGCCCCAAATTCCCTTTAAACTTATATCTACAAAGGTGTTCTTTTTTCTTTCAATCTGTTCCACTTTGTTTCAAGTTACAATTACAACAGAAGTCTTTTCAGTCCCTGTTAGAAATAAATTAAACCATCACTCAATAGCAAACATTCATTGCCCCAACTAGAAAATTTGATTTAGAGTGTAATTTGCAATTAAACTAATATTTAACTTGCTGTCAAAGCTAAATTTAAATAACAGTCATATTAGAAATGCTGACAGGCCAGCACAGGTACAGTTTTTAATCTACTTTTCTGAATGCTGCTGTGCTTGTGCAGTAATCTCAAAACCTGAATACAGTGGCACAAATGGCAGAATTTTACCTGTGCAGAAAATAAAAATAGTATGACACCTAGGAGAGGCTGGAAAATAATTAAGGAAGCTGAAAGCAGCTACCAGTAGTTTTTGCCAATGCCACTAATTTGCTTCAGTTTTGTTTTTTTGGGAAATGATAGACCTTAACATGTCCAACTTTAAGAAGAATAATAAAGAGAGAGGGGCTTTGTGAGTGTCACTAAAATGAAAGTATTTGAATTCATGTTAAAATCAAAGTCAGCTTGATTCAGCTTAAAAGCAATTTGTGTTGGGTTAGATGGTGTTTTACCCCAGTGACCCAAGCACCTGGAAGGGGGGTGATTGGTAGTAGTAGAAGGTAGTATAGGATTCTTGCTGAGGTAGGGGAGTGTCCAGGTGGTACTGAATACTGCAGTTGGTTTTAAACCTATTCCAGTTGTGTGCTAGTAAATGAATAGAATAGCTGTCACCAGAAATACAGCCTGTGGTGCAGTACTCCTTAACTACTAAAATAATCTTCTAAAGGGGCATACACAAATAACTTTGAGAGACCCTACTGCAGCATGAAGTTACATTGGAAGCTGAGCGGGTACCCATTTTGACCTCAACTAATATGTATTTAAACTTGTGGAAACATCAAGGAGGCTTGATGATGCAGTAGGACAAATCAGGATTTGATCCATCGTGTCATCACAGTCAGTAAAACTGCGTTGAGGCATAACAACTTCCATTGCCTAAAAAAGTCATTACAAAAATAACGGAATAGAAAATTTCTGAGAGACAGGAAAAACAAATTTGTGAAAATGGGGATGGAAAGTGTAGTCTTTCTTACTGTAAAGAGATTTGTAGTAAGTTTTTGTGGTGTAGGGGGGGTTGGTTTTGTTTTTTCTTTCCCGTCCAAGAGTCATGAAATTCTGAGGCTTATTGTTAGCTCCTTCTGAGAGCTAGGATAATGCATCAAGTTTTATAGGACTCTGTCTTAAGTTCCTTTAAGCAGCAAACCCATGTCTAGTAAAGTGTGTGAGAATGAAGAATTTAATACCGTGGTTTTCCTATATATTTTTTCCGATGACACGATAAGGAGTAAAGTGAAAACTACTTCCAGCTGAAATATATAATCATGTCATAGTTAGAACTGATTATAGAGAGTAGTTTTCTTGTAATACATCTCGCATTATACAAATAAGTTGATGTTTTGATGGCTGATTCAATTTGCAGTTTTGGTTTCCCTGGCCACAGTCAGCTCTGCAGGTAACTGGGGTTCAGAGAATGTGAAATACTCACTATCACCTCATTCTTAATTAATGTGTTGATCCTGTGTATATTAACCCCTGTAGAGTAAACACTAAAAGTTCACGACAGATGTTTAATACAGTTTTCTACTTAATTCATTCTTGTGAGAAAATCCATGTCATATTAAATTTCAAATAAAAGGTACTTTATATAAGCTGGATCTTCGTTGTATAGTCTACTTACTGTATTGGCGGGCTTCATATTTTTCAGATGCTCTTATTCATGAGAATCTTTTCCAAATGACCATATTAACTCAAGGAAATAGCTACTGGCAAATACAAAAGCCAAATCAGTGTCTTCCAACACCTGTAGTTGTTCTCTGTTACTGTAGCTCATGAAAAAAAATAGTTCTTTAGTCTGGCAGTAAAGGCCTATGTATTTTCACCAAGCTGTATTCTCTGCTTTTTCTGCTTTTATACCCCCTCTTTAGCAAACATTTTGGAGCATGCAGTTTTCCATAATCCAGTCAGCTTCCTGTTACCCGAGATGCGATGGGAATATCCTGTGTCAGGGTACCCTTGGAAATACAGCTGTTCCCTGGAACACCTGTAGAAATAGACACCAGGGAACTTAAGCACATGCGCACATCCCGGTGACTGCACAGGAGCAGAATAGCCCATGTATAGCATGGTCTGTGTTGAACAAGACAGCATAAATGGGTTGGCTAATTCTGAGGTGACTTTTCCATAACTGGTGTGTGTTAAGCTCTGCAGCGCTCTGGGAACCAGAAAAATTTATTTGCTCACACATGGCTTTTCAACTTAATCAGTCCCCTGTGCATGCAACAAGACTGCTCTGATAAATCTCCATGGACATGAACTTTGGATTTGTGATTCAACTACCTAAGTTTAATTAATTAAGGCTCAGCTTGGGTATGAGCCACCTTGTTGGCTCTGTTTCAATGTGAACCATACTGGAGCAGAGCTAGGCTTTGTATAGGGGCCCTCAAGAAAGTTGACACCTTGTTCTCAGCGATCTCTGTTAAGAGCTGGCTTATCTTAGTGCTGTGTGCTGTGGGACACAGTTAAACCTGCCTATAGGAAACTGAGATTAGTCAGTAGGATGCTTACTCTCTTTGCAGTTTTAACAATTAGGCATGTTCATACCTGCGAAAAGGATACAGCTGCAAATCTCACCTGTGCGTCTAGTTGTTCATGATGTATTGCTGGGAAGCAGAGGAAGATGTGCATTTGTGTAACTTATAGATACAAAGCTCAGACAGTGCTTAAACAGTTTTTGAAAGACTCTGGAAGACAGTGCTAATAAGGAAATGTCATGATGAAATGCAGTTTTCATTACATAGCTCATAGATTTTTAAATGCTTGTAACTTACTCAAGTGCTTTTCAGGGGGCTGAAATTATTCCAGGCTATGTTTCGACTTGAGGTCATTAATTTTTAAGCTTTTTTTTTTTTTAAGAAAAAACAAAATAGAAAAAAAGAACATCAAACCTCTATTTCAAGTTACAGGACAGAGATGCACTTTTTTAACTACAGCACTAAAAAGATAAAGCATTTGTTTAAACCTTCCTTGTTTCATAGACTGTTTAGACCGCTGAACAGTAATCATCACATAAAGAAAACTGGTGCAATAACTCCGGGTTTTTCTGTGTAAAACACTGTATTTTATGATATATTAACTTTATAACTATTACATTGATTTGTATGTAAAGGAAAGATTGCTGAAATAGTCTTCTTGCAAGGCAGGCAAACCTAAAATACCAATAGGAAATTGAACTATAAGTTGTGGTTCCATGAAGTTTGACCTGTTTCATTCACAAGTACTTTGTTGTAAAAGAAGTTACACAGAAGTAGTTAGACTTGTGATGAATACACACGTAATTCACTCATAGATACTTAGTTTTCTAGAAATGCGTGGTAGAAAGGCAAAAGTTATTAGTAAAATGATATTAATTGAATATTTACAAAGTTGTTTATTCCAGACTGTTGAAAGTTTGCTATGTAAAATTGTCCCATTTTAATTATGTAGTATCCTACATATTAGAAGGTTTTCTGAATGAAATAAAGTCATCTCAACACTTGTCTCTTTCAAGGATTTAAAACACAACCCATAGACTCTCATGTTTTGGGGTTAAATCTAGAAGATTTGGCCTCTTTCCCTTACTCAGGTTTACTTCATTTTAAACAATATTTCATTTGGGTTTTTTTGGCTAGGAGAATGTTATATGAATAATACCTCTGTTTTTGCTGAAGTCAGACTAAAGCAAAACTGCAAAAAAACCCAAATTTACACAGAAGTTTTCTCCCAAATTATTTTTTTACAATTCAGACATAGGTGGCCTTTTCCTTAGAGGTCATGATCAGTGAAGTGAAAGTTAAATGAGGTCCCTAAGTGTAATGCTAGGCAGGTACAAGTACTGTTGTGGATGGCGTCATGTATACAGTGGGTGGGACTGTGTAGGCTGAAAACAGCGTAAGCATAAGCAGATTATTTTTTTTTTTTACACAGAGTAAGCTGGACACTTCCGTCATTAATTCAGTGCAGCTTTCTAGTAAAAATGTGTCGGTTTGGAAGCAGTCTTTGGAGAAGGGGCACAGTACTGGCTATCAGACAGGTAACTTGAATGCTACATTTCTGAATATATGAGTGTCATTGAATTTGGTTTGCAAATTGACCAAATTGAAGTATGCCTTAACCATGTATCTTGTCATTAGTATAGGATGGAATGCAAGTATTTCTTCCAGGAGGACACGAGCGCACACATAAGCATGGCAGCCAAGGGTTGTGGCAGTGCTCTCACCAGGTTTTAATCAAGGCTAATACACAATTACAAAGGGCTTCTACCCAGTTCTCTGTACTGCTGTGTGAGTGGCTGATGTTGGAATTCTTCAGCCTAACTACTCAGTGAGACTGGTGAATGAAATCACAGTTTTTATTTCAGCCTTAACAGCTTAGGCATCTGTAGGGAAAAGTAATTTTAAGCATATAACTCCTAAATTTAAGCTGATTAACTACCCTGCTCTACTCCCTAATCTCTCATCCCCTTCAACATATAGGCCATCACTTTTTTCTCCCTCACCCACAACATTTTTAAAGTCGTTTTAGAAGCTGATAATGTATGAAACATTGTCTTTTTTTTCTCTATTGTGCCTCTTTTTTGCTGTGTGTGTATATCACAGCAGTGTATTATGTGGACAGCAAAAACTAGTTTGTCATTTAGCTCAGCTTGTATGTTAAATTATGCTCTCCCATTTACCATGTCTTTAGCTGTTCACTCACAGCTGAAATTTAGGATTTATTAGTCTCTCTGGCCATTTTTTCTGCTTTAGTAAGTCCACAGATGATTATGATTGTCATATGTAACAAAGTAAAAAAAAGGAAAGGGAGACACTGAATTCTTAGTCACATAGGAAAGCAGGGAGTAGAGCCTAAATGCAAATTTGAATACAGTTACATCCCACTGTTTCATAGACCATATTTTTGGTAAAATGCTCATTCCTTATAGTAACCGTATCATGTTAGCACCTGAAATATGTATCTTGTAATTAGAACATGATGAGAGCCTTTGCTTAAAACTTGAAGCAGAACAAAACAACACAACCTTCCAAACCCAATAAACAAACCAATAAACAAGTGAAAGAAAAAAAACACCAAAAGGAAATCGATCATTTGTTAACAGTCTCTCTTCCTCCTTTCCTCTTTCCTCCCCTTTACCACCCCCTTCAAATTTGGATCACTGACACAAACCTTCGGAATATTAGTAAACATGCAAATTGCAGAAGACTTACAAATTCTTCTTCAATTTAATCTTGATTCTACTAAAGGCAGAGGCACAAAGGGTTCTCGGATGGATGAGATCTAGAAAGTGCAAAGGCTTATTCAAATCTGTGATTGTACATCTCCTTTCCCAGTGCTGGGGACACCTGTCTCAGCCTACTGGTCATGCCTGTTTTCCAGGCTTCATCCCAGTCTCCACCCAGAGTGCCCCTCAGTAGCCACCTCATGCTCTGCTTACAGAGGTGCAGGGGTGGATGTCAGGACCACTCACATCCTTAGTGCAACAGGGCCATCTGTGTTCCCTCAAATGTGGAAGGAGAAGGGCAGGAGCTCACCTTTCCAGTATACTGACAAGGAACCTATCTATGCCTTTGGAGGACAGGGCTATCGGATCCAAGTCCCTTGAAGGAGAAATGAAAAGGGCTGAAACATGCTGATAGGTCTGAGACACTCCTTTCTCCCACCCTCTGATGAGCACAAACCCAAGAATTGTACCTACCCTTTATCTTTCCCATTAACTTGCGGTCCACTGTCCAGCTGTCCTTCTGGATCTGGATATCAGACAGCTGTCAGCATGCTTGGGTAAAGCCCATCATGTCCCACGTGTGGGTCAAGATCTCTCTCTCTCATGTAATTATTGACTCGATCCTCCTTCACTGCTAGTATTTCCTCTGCTTTCCAAACCCTCCCTCTGGGCACAGAGGCCTGGGGGACCCTGATGGTTCACCTTCATGATGAGGCAGAGAAGGCGTCAGATACCTCAGTGTGTATCTATATGTGCTGTCATTAAATCACCCACCCTATTCAGCCAGGGTCCCACATTTTCCTTGTTCCACTTTTTACTAGTCATGTAGTGGTCTTTCTGTTGTATTCAATTTCTCTTGCAAGTTTTATCTGTAGTTCAGCTTTGGCCTTTCCTAACACCATCCTTTCATGCCCAGGCAATGTTTTCAAACTCCTCCTTTGTAGCTTGTCTCTGCTTCCATCTCCTGACAGAGGAGGGAGTTTTATTCCACAAATATTTAGCTTTAGTTATGGGAATGCTCACTGCATGTGTGTGAGAACTGGGAAGCTGCATATAAACTAGAAGCAGTTGCAGCGTGCGTTTTCACATGTGTGAGACTTAGATGGGCTTTCTCTCATCAGTTTCTACATAACAGTTACTATGTGAAAAACCATTAATAATAATTAAATGCTTCTCTATGAAAGATGCGATATGCACAATGTGAAATGTTTGCTTTCTCTTATCATTTACCCTCAGCATCCCTGGAGTGACTAATTTAGCCCAGTTTATTTATAGATGCAGTACAACAAAGCTGCATTTGACTAGTGCTTTTAGCATTCCAGTCAGTAATAAAATTATTCAGAATCATAGTTCTATTCTTTTGGAACTTACTTCTCATAATTATCTTGGAGAAAAATATGGCTTTCTTTGGATTCTGTTTTCAAAAGTCCTATATATGTGTTTTGTATTGATGGACAGGAAAGTTGAGGTCTTGAGGGCAAAAGAATTTTTTAAATATAATTTCTTCAGTTAAAAATCTCATGGACTAAAATGCTTTAGGTATTGACATAGATTTGGTAATTTTACATAAAATAAAGATATTTCAATAAGACAGCTACATTAGCAAACTGGAAAACCTATATAGAAAATGGTGAAAGATTTTTTTTGTTATACTATTTGCAACTACCTCACAAGTTTTTATAGATTGTATGGTCACTGAATCGTAAATATAGACTATACTAAAATGGCAAAATACTGAAAAATATCAGTTATGTTCATTTGTAGTTGTTTTGTATAGTAACTTCCCATATCTAGTGTGTCTCTACCTACCATTGCAGTAACACATTTATCTTAAAGAATCACCAGTTATCCTGTTCCAAATAGATTATTATAATAAATAAGTGATGTTCAATTACTATCTTGTGATATTTTATATGATAATTATAATACACATGATGATCAAATGTTTGCTTTTAGTAGTGTCTTGTTACTACCCACTCACAACAGAGCCAGTATGTTGTTTATTTGTTATGAAATACAGATGACAATAAGTGACACTGAATATTGCAGAATTTGTAGTTTTAGGGGAGTTAAGTAGTAATGTAGTAATTCAGAAGAGTTATTCAGTGAATCAAATAAAGCCCGTTACATATGGCAAGATACATGCCTTATTTAGATAAATGAAGTTTCAGCTATTTCCCTATTTCTAAAATTAGGTCGGCCATATTGTGATATGAAAATGTACGCTTAGAGCACCCATATAACCTTAACAGCCCTATCACCAACGCCCACACAACCGTAACTGCTTTATCACAGCTGCTTTCCGAACTCACACTTCCATTTCACTGAAATCTCCAAGGCAGAATATATTTGAACGCAGAAATAATTCTATTTTTGTATAACAAAGCTTATGTCAGACTTAGAAGTTGGTTGTTACATAACTGAAAACATTTTGGTAAGTCACCGTCATCCATAGATCTTAAAAGGTATTCCGCTCTACACTTTTAAAGACAGATTTTGAAACCTGACTGTGGTTTTTAATCTACGGATAGCAGGGGTAGGTATTTGAGGATGCAGTTACTGGTAATTGGATATCGAAGCACCGTCTCTGTGTGCTAAATCAAGCTTAGCTCACAGAAAGTTAGTTAAAAATTTAGCTTAAAACTTTAAAGGCACATTGTTGCCAAAATCACCGTATACGTTGACTGGAAGCTCTGGTGCTACATTCTGTCCAGACAGTAGTGTGATGGGGTGACGCCTTCTGGCACTGTTTGGGACACAGGAGCAGACTACTGCAGCAATAGAATAGACATAGTAAAATAAAGGGCAAAGAGCTTGTCCGGGTGTGCCTCTCGAATGTCACACAGGTGTTAATTCAAGTAAAAGGAAGACCTGAAGAGTGGCAGCGTGGTACCAAACGGTTCCAAAATCCCAAGTGTCACTGCTGACCCCTGAACAGCTACACTGCTGAGCAGCCAAGTGGATGTCACAGTCTGTTTTTATAAATAAAAAATGGTAACCTCATTCACAGACCAGTGTGGGTGAGCAGATATAAACACACAGTAAGTGTTTTATACGGAGGTGACCTCGGGGAACGGGCTTAAAAGCAAGGAAGTGTGTAGGTAGATCCTTGGTATAGATATTCCCTTAGAATTTACTCATATTAACATTAGAGCTGCAGTGCATATGCCAATATTCTTGAGGTGCAAGTATCAGCTATATGTCAACCCTAGAATACCTTAAATTAAGTTGATAATTGATTCATCTGAACTTTGTTGTATTGCGGAGAAACGAGACCCCTTTAGTTCTGTGCTGTCAAGCTCTGTGCTATTAAAAAGGCTGAGGAAACTATTCCTATTTTTGAAGTAGAAAAATGATGCCAGATTTATTTTCCAATGGATTTTAGAGTTTACTCATGAATATTGGTAATCTGTAGATTGTGAGAATGCAGAGTGCAGGTCTGGCCTCACAACATTCCCTTTTAAATTCCCAATACATGAAGTATAATATTGGCTTGTAGATTTGGCATTTCTCTCTTAACACACCCACAATCATATTTTATATTTGGTTTTACATACTTCTGCTAAGAATTGCTGTTTAGTCTACACATAGGCGAGGCTTGGATGAGGGGTTATTTGTTTTTATTTTGTAAGTTTTCTTCATATGCTTTGCTAATGAGGAAACACAACTGTTATCCATAATTGTCAGAAATAGCTTGGATATTCAAAATAACATAACTACGTGAATAAAAGCAAAATGAAATATTCATGTAACAGAACGTACTGTTTTGCAAATACTGAAGGAAACCATGGAATTTTCGAACTTGGTTTCCAAAGTCCTGAGTCTCTGTGTAGGCACTGAAATACTTGCATCAATAATACTGGGTTTGGTTTGTGAACCTTCTGATAGTATTGATGTCAGTGGATACTGTGAGTGCTCCATTTTTTTAAAATCAACTTACATACTTAGTGAATGAGTAAGGCTCTACAAGCCTAAATTAAGGCATCAAGCTCTAAAAATTCTGGATGAAGATAATACTGATTCTTTTCCTATGTTGTACTTGTTGTGTAGCTACAAGTATGTTCCTATAAAACACATTCTTCAAATCCCACACTGACCTCTGCTCCTTTCAGATTCACTAGCCAAATGAATACCTCTTGTAGAATGTTTCCTAGCTCCTCTTCTACTTTCTGATTCCCTGCCCTGTCATTGAGTCTTCAGAAACCAGCTGTTACTGAAAGGGTCTACAAAGATACTTTATATATTGATTTTCTAGCTTACGTATTGAAGGATGGTAAAAACTAACAAAAACATGATTGATTTAAGAAAAAAACCTCACAACAAACCGCCCATGCAATTTGTTATTTTGACAGTAATTACATACAGATTCCAGATCAAAGTATCTCCATAGCAATATATTGCAAATCAGACCAGGATTAAACTACATAAAACCAGCAGGCATTTTTGGAAGTATTCACAGAGGAGTTAAATTTGTTGTTATAAAGATACAACATGAAATTTGTGTAGAAGGTGTTAAATTTCGTGTCTTGATCCAGTCATTTAAATCTGGTGAAGAACACTATCTTTACCCCTCTGTAAAGAATGTAATATAGTCGTTGATGGAGTATACTAAGTGCTTCTGCTGCTTTATTGTGGATGATAGCTTGATTTTGGATCTTAGCAACTATGTTTCAACCCTCTGTGGGAAGAGGATATAAAATATGTGTCACAGAGTGGCATTGAGAAATTGTCTGGAGTAAAATGGGATTAGAGGGTAAATCCTACCTCTATAGAACTGAGTGACAGACTTCATATTGTGAGGAAACAAGATAAGGGGTAATGAAGAGAAAGTGTTATTCTCCTATATTATATTTTTCCTCCATGGTCAAGATTTTTTTTTTTATTTAATATGGATTAATTTAACTCATTAATTAACTTCTTCCACCAAAGAAGACTTAGTTTTGTGGCAAAAGAGAGAGAACCATGTTCTCAGCTGGAAAGTTTAAATGACCCTGGCATCTGTATTACTCCTGAAATGTACTGTCTGTAAAGGCTGAGACATCAATACTTAAGGATGCTGAGAGGTAGAATGCTCATTCTCTTTCTTTGTTTGCAAGTGATAGATTTCCTTTGTGTAAAGAGCTTTAAAATGGAGGTTATGTGAGGTAAACAGTGGATATAGTATGTGTGTAGATATAATAGTATGTCCAGTGGTGATAATACTAGGTATTTTTGTAGGTCATATTTTTAAAACAGTTATCTTACCCATCTTTGTGTTAAAGATTTAAAATGGTTTCATATTATCTGGTTTCCGGAAGTTTTTATATGCATCACGGCTCTAATGAAAACACCAGGGTTATTTAGGGTTTTTTATTTATAAAGAACATGTGTTTAACTGACTCCGGAAATGAAATCATATATCTATAGTGTCTTATTTTTATTTCAGTTAGTCTTGTAATCTTGTTGCTTTGTTAATGAATTTGTTTAGAAGCTACACCGAATACCCACTCAATATTCTTTAGATTCCATTTTATCAACTAACGTTCATAATGCTGTACTTTAGACCACATTAGAGTTGATATTAGATCATGTTCTGGCCTCAGTGTATCTAGCTATATAAGGTTTATTGTAGCTGAACATTGTTGGGGTTTTTTCTGCCTTGGAATGATTTTTAAAATATTTGTACATCTCAGATTGATCAGAAATTGTTTTGATCAGTTATCCCTAGTTAAATTCATATCCTCACTGTTTTTCTAGAGATTCAGAATTTCTGCCAGTAAACTGTAGTGCAAATAGTTTTGACACTTAACTGAAGAAGTAATTTCCATTGCTTTGTTCACTTACATTAGAAATGGTTTCTCAGTGCCCTAGGTTTGAGAAGACGCAACTGTCTTAACTTTGGGAATTTGCATAGGAGTGTCTTTCTTAATTCTTCTGGGTTTACGTGTTGTGGGTTTTTTTTGTTGTTGTTGTTTGCCTGTAATGGTGTAAACATGGTGAATAATATTTTCCTGAGAGGTTTTTTTCATTTAAGGAAGCACGCCAGAGACTTCAGTTTTCTGGCTTCTTAAGAAGATTGAGAAAGTATCTCAGTGATTTCAGAAAATTATTGTCTCTTCCTTTATTTTGATAACTTTTCATGATTATGATTATGAGAGATTCATGTTTCATTATAAGCTAACATAATTTGCTGAAGTTATATTGCAGTATCAGCCCAAGAAAAAAATAGTAAGCATTTTCTAAATAACGACTGGGAGTCTCAGGCCCAAGATCATGGCATGACAGGCGTGAGGCAGGTATAGGTTTACCCTGGGGATTAAGGTGACTTTGCCTTTCGTTAACACTGGTTGGTACGGTGGATGCTCTTGTATCATGTGGGAGAGTCACATGTCTGTGCAACCATCCCCTTGTATAAACTGCAGCTGCATCCTTCCATATGGGATGCTAGTACAGAAAACAGATAAGTTTTTTTGTTCCTTTAATCTATCAGTTTGAATCCCATGCAACAAGAGTTTAGTAACAGTTTTAGTGGCTTATCTTTCCTCTCCTTCTACCCAACATTTACAGAGTACACATCTTTTCTGTGTAAACTGTGAATATTACCAAATATTTCAACAAATAGTCCAGATAAGTTTTTCCTTCTCCTTTTGGAGCATGTGGGTATTCTAAGAGTTTCTGTGTAATCTGAATCTTCTCTTAAATAGAATATACTGAAAGGCAGTGGAAAGAAAGAATGGTTTTGTCCCAAAAGGTTCCTGAATGCTCTTCAACACAGGTCCTCTTTCTTGTGTACAAGCGAAAGGTATACGCGCTAAAAGCAACTGTTTCAGCATACGTATTGGACTGCCTGCATTGTTATACGAGTTGACGTGCCAGAATATGAGTCACATTTACTTCTGCTACTATGCAATTCAAATATGTGTCCAGAGCAGTTAATCATGAAAGGGCTCAAAGTTAGGGCAGAATGTAACAAGATTAGGTTGGTTACTTACCAGCCAAAAATCAATAAAAGAGAATCTAATTATCACTTGAACTCTGTCCTTGTCAAATCAGTTGTGAATTAAAAAGGCCAATATCCTAAGGCACAGCATAGTAAATAAAATAAACTTTGAACCCATTTCAGGAAGGAAATACGATTATCTTTCTACTTGAATAACTAAGACATGTGATGTACATCCCCATACTTTGTGCACCTTGTTAACTAACAAACCAAAGTAAGCTACATGTTAATTCTAGGTGTCAAAATTTATGCCTAATAAACCAACACTTTTATTCTCACTTGATGATACTATATTCGTGAAGAAGGATGGATCCAGGAAAAAAATCCAAACCCAGCATGCAGAACCTGTAGGATTCGTGTCTGGTTTTGATTGACTTTCAGGGTTTCATTATGTGTAGTACAGATTTCAGGAAGGTCTAGAGTACTCTCTTCATTTCCAGGATTGTATGGGAGAATGTGCATGTGTTCTAAAAGAAATCCCACCTTTTTCTTTGGCTACAGTGTTCCAACTTGTCATGACAAGAGCAAGTCAAAGACATTGGAATAGGTGATCTTTTTCAAGTTACAAGTATTGTGAATTTCTTGACCCCATACCTTAGTTCCTTAAATTTTCTTCCTTCATCGTGTAATTTAAGCTACTTATGGCTTTTTTGAAGGTATAGCTACCCCTTATTGTAGATTTTTTTTGTCTATACATAAGAACTACTATCTATGAAGGAAATTCAACTGCTCAGGGTTTCAAGCAAACAACCTTTTAAAATTACATGTCTAAGATCACACAATAGACAAGAAGGAATAGAAATTTTAAATTTTTTTTTGCATGCAAACCTTGTCTGAGATTCCTTAACTAGAATTAAAATGCTGTTCTGTTTTAGAGGGAGAACAAATTAAGTACTTAGAAGAACAAGAGAATAAACTGAGTTTTTTCTCTGTTATTTTTAGGCTTGGTGGTTTTTCCCACTTTGCCAGCTCTCTGCATCTTGCTTAGGACTGATTTTACTGAGATGTCTTTACAATCTCTCTCTTTGTCGTGACTTTTATAGTAATAATCCAAATAGCCTTGAATTTTTAATGGTACTATTTTCGGTTCCAGAACTAGTTAAAAGGGTATGTCCCATTCTCACTGCATAGCTGCTTCCCACAGATAAACTTCCCTTTTATCTGACCATACTGGAAGGCAGCTGACAAGCTTCAAACAGAAGTTCAGAGGAAGCCTCCAGAGAGTGGGATGCTTGATTGGGTTATAGGTGCTCATATTCAGTATAACCATGGCTCATTTCTCGTGTTACAAGAAGGGATTGCTCTTGGCTATTCTGTGTCTTAAAAAAGACCAGCCAGCAAATGAGCAGAAAGAAGTTGCTCTAGCTACACAGTCTGTGGACAGAATCGTTGATTGTGTAGGCCTCTGTATATTTTCTCAGTTATTGCCCAGTAGTAGTCCAATGAAAGACTTTATGAAGGTCAAAGTTATGTTTAACCTCTATAATAAAAAAAAAAAAGAGGACTGTTGGACATACCTGGTCTTCCAATAGAGTAGATTGCTACAGTCCTACTGTTTTGTAGCCCATATAAATGGCATTGTACTAAAGTATTATGGAACCCTGGCGGCCAAGAGGGCCAATGGCATCCTGGGGTGCATCAAAAGGAGTGTGGCCAGCAGGTCGAGGGAGGTCATCCTCCCCCTCTACTCTGCCCTGGTGAGGCCGCATCTGGAATACTGCATCCAGTTCTGGGCTCCCCAGTTCAAGAAGGACAGGGATCTGCTGGAGAGGGTCCAGCAAAAGGCTACAAAGATGATTAGGGGATTGGAACATCTTTCATATGAGGAGAGGCTGAGGGATTTGGGTCTCTTTAGTCTGGAGAAAAGAAGATTGAGGGGGGATCTTGTTAATGCTTTCAAATACTTGAAGGGAGGATGCCAGGGGGATGGGAGCAGTCTTTTTTCAGTGGTGCCCATTGATAGGACGAGGGGTAATGGGCACAAACTTGAACATAGGAAGTTCCATCTTAACATGAGGAGGAACTTTGAGGGTGGTGGAGCACTGGAACAGGCTGCCCAGAGATGTTGTGGAGTCTCCCACTCTGGAGACATTCAAAACCCGCCTGGACGCTGTCCTGTGCAACCTGTTGTAGGTGACCCTGCTCTGGCAGGGGGGTTGGACTAGATGATCTCCAGAGGTCCCTTCCAACCCTGACTATTCTGTGATTCTGTGGAACACAGATGGATTTTCTTTGTAACATGGAGCTAAAGGAGAATAGAAACCTAAGTGCCAACAATCATCCGTAGAATTTGCAGTTAATAAATTAGCAAATAATGATAAAGAAAAATACAACATTTGTATCTCCGTTAAGCTTCTTTTATTCTATAATGGGTACAGATTTTACATAACTGTAGGACTGGAGCCTGGGAAAGTGTGGAAAAAACAACCACCTTGAGAAGTCTGCTTCATCTGTTCTATTTAAATTAAAATGTTTAGTGTGAAGAAACAGTGAATGAATTTTTTAGGGATATTGTTTTTTGCCTCTTTTCTTTTGAAAGATGTGTTGTAATTCTGACACTCAAATTATCGGATTTTATCTTTACAACATTTTCTTCTTCAAGAGATCATAGCATTTTGTTCTCAGAAATGCAAAGTACTATGTTTTCAGGTGGTGTAACATTTATTTTTTTTCCCCAAGACTCAGGTAGGTAGAATTTGCTTAATCTGTTAAAGATAAGATTTTTTTTTTTTATTTTGTCGGAGGTGTTTCTTATCTCACTCTTCTTTGGGTAGCTTGCTATAGCGTTCTTGGGTTTTTGTTCTGTTTTTCATAGCCTTTAGTTCTCTTCTGGTCTTTTACAAGCATCAACCACTTTAGGTCTTGGTGATGTTGGATAGAAGGTATTGTCAAATCTAGGTCCTCTGGTCATTGTTTTCCTCCATCTTTTAACAGTATTACTTCCAATTGGGTGAGTTAGTACTCTTTGAACTCGACTTAGGTGCCTCATATTTTACACATCTTTCTTACACGTTTTGCATACCTCAACCTCAGCATATCTTCCTGAATCTCACTCCATCAAACTTCATTGTTAAATATTACCCTTAACTTTTCTGAGCATCCGTTGTCACAGTTGTTCAAGGTGTTGTGATTCCTGTTCCTATGTTAGGCTCACATCATTTGCCTGAAGTAATTGTTTTAGGTACTAATTATCTTCCTAAACACTTAGTACTTAATATATAGTTGCCCCTTGCAACTATACAAGTATAAGTGCTTCAAATCAAATGCAGATTGTATGCATTGAAGCCAACCTATGCATGTTTGGCCTATAAACTACAATGGGAATCATAAATAGGGACATTGTGAGAAGTTACCAAAGCCTTTTATGTCCATAGGTTATTACAAAAACTGACACAGAAGCAAGGTGAGAAATGGGGTGTGTTGATTTTAATAAAGATACAAGGAACGTGTGTCATCTAAGAACGTTAGCACATTCAGGAGAGAGCTGAATACAATTGCAAATCATAAAGTACACTGATAGAATAAGGTAATAAAAATGCTTCAGTACAGAGAAAATCATAGCTTTTCAGATCAGCTCTAAGCATGATGTCAAATCAAAGTGGGAGGCAAAATATCTCAGGATCACAGATTTATTAAAATCTACTTATATTATGTAATTTTGAAAATTTTAATTCTCTAAATATGCAAATAAAAAGATTTGGTGGGTGACTTTATAGGTGGCTTAAATTTCAGCTTTAGAAGAGAAACAATAAAATGGCTCAAAAAAAACCCCAAACCTGATTTCAAGCCCCATATGTGTCATCATAAAGGGGCTTAAATGTGGTAAAGTTTACTAAAGCTGTCAGAAATTCTGCATTTAAAGAACTGTCAAGTTTTGGTGTCATCTTAGCAGGGCTTCTAGAAAGTGCTACCAATGGAGTCCCATAGTTAAGAAAAGAGTTGGCATAAGCCAGGAGTAGCTGGTTTGTATATTCACTATGCCAAATAAAAAGAAAAAGATGTCTGGTTCTATCCTACACACTGTTGAGTGGTAACTCCTGCTGGAGGGTCTTTTTGTGTTTAAAAAAAAAAAACAAAACCAAAAACAAAAAAACACAACCCACTTTTTAGAACTTTGCAAAAATTGATGGGAAGCTTCTTTCCCTTTCATGACTCAAGGCAGTAATAAGTCAATAGGGATAAGGATGGTGAGTATTTTCCCCAACTTCATACTGAGAATAAGCAGTAAATACAAGAACCTATATCTTAATTGTGTGGCCAAATCACAAAAGAAAGTTGCTTTACTTTTGTTATGTTGCAAATGTCTTTTAATCTGTTGAAGTACAAACTTAGATTTTTAAGTCTCAAAGAATGTGGTTCAGTACCAATTTTAAAAGTGCAAATTGATTTATATAATTAAAAAAATAAAGATTAGTACTGTTGGGTAAGCTGACTCAAGTATGTCCACAGCTGCCCTTGGTTTGCAGTTTGCTGTTCTGTGACTTCAAATGGCTAATCTGAACTCCTCCTAAGTATCAGTTCAGGTAAAGAGCATGCTACAAAAGCTTGAAACGGAAAGGGTATTAGTTTATCATCTAGTTCTGTGGCAGTTTCTGACATAGGCAGGGAGGCTCAGTCCTGGTACTGAGTGTGACACTGAGCTGCATTGTGCAAGTGGGGCAGTCTGGCCTTGATAGTATATGAGGTGACCACTAGTTCAGGGTTAATCGCTTTTTTTCCTTTCTGCCAGGCCTGAGCCCTGTCTCCAGTAGTTACTGTCACCCACTTTCTTCTGCTGAGCTGCTCTGCAGAAGCATCCAGCATACACAGCTTGGGCAGGAAAGCTGCTTGAGCTGGAGGTGAATGGGAGAGCTTTTGTGTTCCGTTGACTTCCACCAGCTGAGAACTGTTGAAACTGGGCAGCTGGTGAACACAGTTTCCATTATTGGAAGTTTCAGTGTCCCAGTGAGTGTTTACTATGGCCTCTAGAGAAGATTTGAAGTCACTTTAATTTCCTGATACCACGTACACTTCTCCTTACCTGGGTGTCATTTTGGTTACTGCTTCTGTTTCAGGAGTTGCTCCACAGCATCATTACCGTTATGCAGCCTTCCTCTCCCCCTTTGGCCCTTTTCTGTTACCTGTTACCACCTCTGCAGACTACAAAAAGCTGATGTCTGTTGGCAGATATATGAGGAGAAAGAGGCGCTAGGTCTCTATTGCCTTCTCCACATAAGTTCCCTGGGGTTTTATACTTGAATCTGTTCCCTGGCTAGTGGATCCTGGAAATTTGTCGGTTACTTGTTTGAGGTTGCCAATGAATGGCAGGAGGGTCTCTGTTCTAGGGGAGGGAAGAAGAGCAACTGAGGCAGAAATAAATGCTTCTTCTTGCTGATCGCTACAGCACATGGGACAGAAGAGGAAGCACAAGGGATACATGGAATATAAGACGGAGCATTCAGGGTAATTCACAGCATCTGGGCACTTTTTTGGATTTGCTGAATCACACAGGAATTCTGACCCCAGGGAAGGGCCAGAATGATAAAGCAGAAGTTAAGAAAAGAGGAGACTGGTGCCCTGTATGAACATAAAGCTGTTCTCTGAGTTTGGCAAGGCGGAATAGGATACACATTGAATATTTTGAGCCCCTAGCAAAACAGTCCTTTCTCTTACTCTCTTCCCAGGTTGTATTCCACAGATGTGGCTTCTCCAAAGTACTGCAGGTGCATTGGACTTCTCTGTTTCCTTGGAATAACAATATATATTATGATTAGGAGAAGAGGATCCAGTGTTCTTTCTGCTCTCATTATTCTGCAGCTTTCAACCTATTTATGTGAATGGTTGAAAAAACAAACAAACAAACAAATGCCCCAAATAACCTAAAGCACAACAAAAAGCCCAACAACAAAACAGGCTAAAGAAATGCATGTGCCAGAAAGCTTGTCTTTATAGTTTTAAAATAGGGAGGAAACTAAATACTCCAACCTTAGCATTATTAGCCTCTTGTGGCTGGCCACTACTGAGGTTAAGGTTTATTTTTGCTCAGCATTTGCTGAAGAGTGTATATATATATTTAACTGGAGGAGTTCTGATTTTTTTTTTTTTCATGGTTGCTCTTTATCATGTGAACAACTGTTGGCTCTTCCCCCTAACTTCTTAAACAATTCTCTGAAGGAAGGAAGTGTGTGAAAGGAAAGACCAGAGGGCAAGATTACCATTTTACGCTAATGGGTATTGGGGCAGGGAGAGTAGCTAAGGTGAGTGGGAAATACGAGTATAAAACTAGGATGAAATAAGAGTCCAGATCAAAATCGTGGGCGGCTTTTGAATGCAAGCTGCAGGCCCAGACAAATTTAGCTTTTTGCAGTGCGTTTACATTGTCTTGAGAATGTTACCAAGATTTGGAAATGACTGTTATAATTTTTTTTTTTTTTCTAATAGCTTAGAATTGTGAAAGGAAATTTTGGATTCTCCATTTTATTTGTTGTTGTGCTTTTTATGTGGGGCTTTATTTTTTTCCAGGTTTCCTCCTCCCTTCTCCCCCCAGAGATGGTATATAGAGAAATAGTACACTGTTCTGGTACTTTTAACTGGATGATTTAAGTTTAGCATCTGATACACGTATCAGCGCAGTGGGCTGCTTTGAGAATTTAGCTAGCTGTCTATTTGTGGTTTTATATTTCCCTTGCAAGGACATCTCTGAAATTCTTGGTGATATAAGGGAAGTTCAATATAATCTCATTGCCATCTGTTTATTAATAGCAAATAGTATGTACAGCTATGTAGAAGCATTCTGTGGTAAGCTGTACTTCTGCTCAATAGGATTGGTTCAGATTATTTTATAAACCTTCCTTTAGTAGCATAAGGAGCAGCTACACAGATACCAAGCTAGCTTTCTTAAATATTTTGCTGTAGTGTTCACCTCATGTCAACTACATAGTATGAAGATAATTCAAACAATACATTTGGATGCAAGATGATTCGCCAGCAGTGAGCTACAGATGGTCTATTATTGAATTACAAAGTAACAGTGGGAAGGCAGGGACAAT
Source organism: Ibidorhyncha struthersii (assembly GCA_013398815.1). Taxonomy (NCBI): domain Eukaryota; kingdom Metazoa; phylum Chordata; class Aves; order Charadriiformes; family Charadriidae; genus Ibidorhyncha; species Ibidorhyncha struthersii. The sequence continues at coordinate 203,148 of VZSZ01008647.1, read as the reverse complement.
AATTATGGTATTTACCTGCACAGAGGCCAGCAGGCTGTTCAGAGCTAGTTGCCTGTGAGGCAGCCTTGCTGTTTTGCACACTAAACGTTATTTTTTTGTTCACTTTCTGGTAATCGGGAGGCAAGTGAGAAAAAGAAGCCCTTTTCAGGATGAGTTAGCATAGACTAAGAGTCCATTAAGGGCATTCTCCAAATGTCTACTTCTATACTGAAGATTCCAGACAGTATATAAATAGTTACAGTCTAAGCTAACATTATGATCATAGCTGTGTATGTAGCATCTCAGCACACAATGTGAGCAATTTCATGCGGGAAAAAAATATGAAACACATGCTTTGCTACAATTTAGCTCAGTATCTAACAGACAAAATACATTTCTGTCCTTTTTATAACTTCTGATACTTCTTATGTAGTGTGCTTTTGTATTTCTAATCTAACTGCAGTATAGATAAGCACTTCACAAACATTCATCATAAGAAGGATGAAACAAGTATGTAGCAGTATATAGGTATTACAACAGAAAGTATAATTATTCGTACCCAATTTACAATTGAATAGGAAAAAAACTATTTTTGACAAAAGATAACATCTAAGCAATTAGTTGCGAAGATGGTCTATCACATAATTTTAAATGTATTTTGATGACGGTGTCTTATAATTTTAATCCTTTTATCTCAAAGTTTAGATAGAAATGAATTACACAAACTCATTTTCTTTTTAGCAGTCTGACTACCTGTTTGAAAAATGTCTGTGGGAGAACAAACTCCCCAAGGCACTTTTCAGGATGTCTTCTGTGTTAGAAAACAGCAGAAAGCCTAATCGCTCAGTAGTTTTTTATTGACTGACTGCTTGTGCAGTTGTCTCTCTTGGTGGATGGAATTTTGTCTCAGATTCCCTCGAGTTTGCTCAAGTGGCAGAATTACGCAGTCCCCTTCATTGTTAACAGGTGCACCCAAATTTTCTCTCTTTAAATAATTCATTGTGTTTTGAAACTCTTTTTGTAAACAACATCTGACAGCACAAGACTGCTCGTATTCTTTCTATTCTTCGCTTAGAAATGTCACTCAATCACACATTTGATTTCATAGTTGAAGTATGAATTTAATATTAAGCACATGCCCCAAATTCTGCTTTGTGCATAATGTGTTGAGCCAAACAGATGCATATAGTATGTGCCTATGTATTTTCTTTCATTGGAACCACAGTAACTAATATTTTACCCTAGATTAAAGCCTTTTGTTTTACTTCATTTTCTCAAAAATCACAATTTAAGGCATGAAGACTTGGAGAGGATGATCAGTTGGATGGCATGTTAGCTGTGGCTAATGACTTTAAACAGAAGAAGCTTTTTAAAATGGTGGAAAATGACTGATGTAAAATATAGCATGTTCTTCTCACTTTTTTTCTTATAGTCATGATTCTTCCCCCAAGCTACTGCAGATGGTTACAGTCTTTTTTCAAACTTTTTTTGTCTTGCATTTCCACAGCATTAGGCTTGATTATTTCTGTTGAATTGCTTTAGGGAACCCAACATCAACACTCATTTGCAATATCCAAGTAAGATGCAGTATGATAGCTTGCTCTCAAAAGAAGGTCATTATTTTTTCTTTAACCCTTCATGTAGGAATTCTATAGCCAGACCTATTATCAATAATGTTCCTTTTATCAAAATGCTCCTTTATTATCAAAAATAGCTCCTTTTAATAAGAGGGAGGCTGCTCTTGGCAAAGGTTTAATGTTATAAGCTTTCACGGTGTATTTAGTTTGTATGTCTTTTTCTATATTAACATAATTCCATACAGTATTGGATACTGTTTCTGTTGTTCATTTAAAGATTAATATTATCTGTCATTTCACATTGTTTCATTTGGTTTGTTTCATAGAATTATTAAAAAATTGAGCTAGAAGAGACCTATGAGGTCATCTGGTTCATCCCTAGAGTCCATAGGCAGAAGTAGCTCTATAACTGCATTATTATTGCCATTAAGTAAAATGTCACTTTTCAATTCAAGCTTTCCCTGCTGCAAATGTTTGATTAGCTCGATCGTGACCAATTTGCATGTTCTTTCTCGTATGTAACAGTATCAGCAGTACTGCAGTTTTAAGTTATTCTGCCTCAACCATGTTTCCAACTAGAACAGTGAGCAATAGAGACATTACATCGTGTCTCTTTCTATCTTCCAGTAAATTATTAGGGGGACACAAAATTCATATAAGCATTAATATTTTTAATACTTAGCCAAACCTTAGTTTTTCAATTCTGCTATTTTAATAATAATAATAATATTAATATAATCATTCTGTAGTCATTATTGCTTATAATAACCATTGTTTGAGTGGCAGTCTACTCCCAGCCCTTCATAAAATCCTAAAAAAAACCCATACCTTGGTGGCCCCCAAATTTTGCAAACTTAGTCAAGGCAAACAAAACGGCAGTATTTTTAAGATAATTGATTTAAAAAAAAAAAAAAACAACAGTGCTTTCAGAAAGAGAGAATGGGAGGTATGATAATAGGTACAAAAATACCCCAAAACCAAACAAACCAAGAGGGAAAATAGTAAGTTTGGTATACATGGGAAATTGTATGACCAGGACAATGTCAGATCAAATAACAGAAAAAATGTAGAAGCAAGCTTGTTTTGGCATCTTGAAGTGTTCATATTTTCAAAAAGGTTGTTGTTAGTAACAGTATAAGAAGCTCATGAGTGGGGCTGCTGAACAAAGTATATGCACTCCGTAAGCAGTGGCTTTGTGTGTCGATTCAAGAAGGAATCTCCCTGAAGAGTAGAGCAGTTTTTGTGTTGTCTTAGCTCATGGTATCAGAGAGGACCTAAAAAGATGAAGGAAGAGTTAGTAGCACAGTTGGTGAAAGGACAAGGAAAGAGCTGCTCAGTCTTGTTTTCAGTTGTATCTTTATGTAATCACACTTCAAACGTCATGTGAAAGTGTTAATGGGAAGCCAACTAACACATAGGATGTTATTCTCCTATTCTCTTGGATGTCATAAAAGTGGTTTGGCCTTTACTGGATTTCTCCCCCCACCCCATTTCTCCTTCCTTCCTGAATCACATTTTGTTTCAGACATCCAGTGTCAGTGGTGCAAAGTCTCATCCTAGAGCTTCAGCTGCCTGTACACACATTAGTTGTGGCATACTGTCATATCACAGTTTCCAGAAGTCTTAAGGCTTCTTTATATCAACTTTATGCAAGTGCTCAGTGTTTCTGTCGTCTGTTCTCATCTGTGTAGAATTTTCAGTGCTTATAATTTCTAGTAATGAAAATTTCAACTTCAAAGGGTTTCTTTATGTTTATCAGGAATGATATCTGATACTTGTAATATTTATAAGAATTAAAAAAACCCTGTAAGTCTGGGGGCTTTTTTTTTAATCTTAAGCTTTATATGACTTACATATTACCTACATATTACCTACCATACATACATATTACCTACCACATTTATACATGTAGATGTGCAGTGCCCCTTCTGACACACTGCTGTTTCTACTTGTGATTTGGGTTATGCAGATTGCTAATAAGATTGCAGAAAATGAGGTTACATTTGGCATTTCTTTTACAAATTGTAGTCATTGGTGCACTCCGTATGTCTTCTGTATTTAGATTTTTCTGTAATGCTAGGTTATTCTTTGTCTGCTTCCATTACCTGCACACTTGCCTCAATGCCTTTTTACTTTCCTATATCAAAACCACTGCTGGTGGCATAAGTCTCTGTACATTTTCCAGATGATATTCAGGTTAGAAGGCATCTCACGAGGACTTTACTCCAGCCTTCTACTCAAACTGGCATTTGTCCTTCATGTCCCAGAAACTTGATCCAAGAGGACTTATTTCATGATTTTACATTGGGCTGGAGTTTCGCTGACTGGCTTTGCTATGACATCAGCCAGCTCTTTCAGGAGCCTTGGTTGTGGTGCAACAGGTCCTACAGACTTGGATAAGTAGAGTTCTCACAAGTAATCCCTTACCTGAGCATCATTCACTGCTGATAATTCCCCTCTTCCTTGAACCCTGCCTCTCAGCGCACAGGCCTGGGAGCCTCAGCAGTATCCACTGGTGCTTAATTACCCACCCCATTCAACCACAGTCCCACGTTTTCTTTGTTTAACCTTTTAATGTGGCAGTAGAAGATCTTGCTAGCTGGGAGCTCTGCAAGTCCCTACCCAGGGAAAGGAGAAGGGAATGGAAAGGGAACTGAAGAACTGTGAGAGCAGCACTGTTCAAGAGTAAGAGGGAGAGGATTTGCAGAGTCTAGTTGGAGGTCAGTAACAAGTGGTGTCCCTCAAGGGTCAGTACTGGGTCCAGTCCTGTTCAATATATTCATCGATGATCTGGACGAAGGGATAGAGTGTACCATCAGCAAGTTTGCTGATGACACTAAACTGGGAGGAGTGGCTGATATGCCAGAAGGCTGTGCTGCCTTACAGCGTGACCTGGATAGGCTGGAGAGTTGGGCAGAGAGGAACCTAATGAAATTCAACAAGGGTAAATGTAGGGTACTGCATCTGGGGAGGAATAACCCCATGCATCAGTACAGGTTGGGGGCCGACCTCCTGGAGAGCAGCTCTGTGGAAAGGGACCTGGGAGTCCTGGTGGACAACAGGATGACCATGAGCCAGCAATGTGCCCTGGCAGCCAAGAGGGCCAATGGCATCCTGGGGTGCATCAAAAGGAGTGTGGCCAGCAGGTCGAGGGAGGTCATCCTCCCCCTCTACTCTGCCCTGGTGAGGCCGCATCTGGAATACTGCGTCCAGTTCTGGGCTCCCCAGTTCAAGAAGGACAGGGATCTGCTGGAGAGGGTCCAGCAAAGGGCTACAAAGATGATTAGGGGATTGGAACATCTTTCATATGAGGAGAGGCTGAGGGATTTGGGTCTCTTTAGTCTGGAGAAAAGAAGATTGAGGGGGGATCTTGTTAATGCTTTCAAATACTTGAAGGGAGGATGCCAGGGGGATGGGAGCAGTCTTTTTTCAGTGGTGCCCATTGATAGGACGAGGGGTAATGGGCACAAACTTGAACATAGGAAGTTCCATCTTAACATGAGGAGGAACTTCTTTACTTTGAGGGTGGTGGAGCACTGGAACAGGCTGCCCAGAGAGGCTGTGGAGTCTCCCACTCTGGAGACATTCAAAACCCGCCTGGACGCTGTCCTGTGCAACCTGTTGTAGGTGACCCTGCTCTGGCAGGGGGGGTTGGACTAGATGATCTCCAGAGGTCCCTTCCAACCCTGACTATTCTGTGATTCTGTGATTCTGTGATTTGCTTGCTAGCAGATCTGCAAGTAGGCACTGTGAGAGAGAATGGAAAGAAGGAGACTTGAAAAAGGATGTGAAAATAGTAGCCATGACTTGGGGGAGAGAGAGGGCAACTTCTTGATAAGGATTAAACGAAGGGCAGAACCAGCTAATCAGGCCTGTGGAAAAGAAACCTCTCAACAAGAAAGTCTTTTTCTCCCCCTCTTCCCAGTGAGAGAAGAGCTTCCATCCTATTTCTCACACTGTATCCAATTCTTGGGAGTTATCACCCCTCTCTCCTGTGAATGGCTATGCTTCTGCCACCTTATGATGGATCATCAGCATGCAAAGGGTCATACTTGTGGTCTGAAGAGTCCTCACAGAGTGTTGTGGTTTAGGCTGAATTGGCTACTGGGGCCGTGGGGGACCCCAGACAGGACTGACAGATGCTCCCCTCTACTCCTCTTCAAAGAGAGAGGCAGAGAGAAAAAAAGACTTATGAGTTTAGAAGGAACTAAACTACTTTAATGAAATATTAATAATAAAATAAAAAGGAAATAATGAAATATATACAAAACCATATCAAGCTCCCAGGATGACAATCATGTCACCGGCTGGCACTGGGGAAGGCCCAGGCTGGACTCAGTGACGGATGGGAACTGGATTCCAGATCTGGATTCAGGGTTGGGATCAAAGGCGATGAACAGAGTCCTCCTCAGACGTCGGCCATAGAAGAAAAGAGAGAGAGCTGACCCTTTGATCCCTCAGCTTTTATACTGAGCATGAGGCAGATGGGATGGAATACCCTTTTGGTCAGTTTTAGGTCACCTGTCCTGTCCGCTCCTCCCTGCAGGTGGGACTCCACTGCGCTTTTCTGCTTCTGACCCTCCAACAGGGCAAGTAACAAAGTTGGTTGGCCTTGGCTGTTATAGCAATCAGTATAAGCAAGAGCCTCTCTGCATCCCATGCCTTGGCATCAGCTATAAACATTGGTCTTATCACTCTGAGAGTGAACATTGTCTGTACAATATGCTGTTAATTTCAGCAGTTAGAAGAGGCCCAGCTAAGAAGCAAAGTTACTGAACAAAATTGGTCCTGTTTTACCTCAAACGAGGACACAGAAGAACAACTTCTGTTCTAGAAAGTATTTCTGCACACAAAACAGTTAGTGGCTAAGTGCCCTGGTGCACCTAGCACTATGCAGAGACTGAAGGGAGCTATTCATTGAGTGACCATGCCCCCCCAAAGTCACAATGATTATAGAATCACAGAATGGTTAGAGTTGGAAGGGACCTTAGAGATCATGTAGTTCCAACCCCCCTGCCATGGGCAGGGACACCTTCCACTAGACCAGGTTACTCAAAGCCCCATTCAGCCTGGCCTTGAACCCTTTGAGGGATGCAGCATCCAAAACTTCCCTGGGCAGCCTGTTCCAGTGCCTCACCACCCTCAGAGTAAAGAATTTATTCCTAATATCTAATCTAAATCTACCCTCTTTCAGTTTAAAACCATTACCCCTCATTCTATCACTACACTCCCTGATAAAGAGTTCTTCCCCATCTCTCCTGTAGGCCCCCTTTAGGTACTGGAAGGCTGCAATAAGGTCTCCCTGGATCCTTCTATTCTCCAGGCTGAACAACCCCAACTCTCTCAGCCTGTCTTCATAGGAGAGGTGCTCCAGCCTTCTGATCATCTTCATGGCCCTCCTCTGGACTTGCTCCAAGAGGTCCATGTCCTTACGTTGGGGCCCCTGAGCTGGATGGAGTACTTCACGTGGGGTCTCAGAAGAGTGAGCAGAGGGGCAGAATCACCTCCCTCGACCTGTTGGCCCTGCTGCTTTTGATGCAACCCATGATACAGTTGGCTGTGGGTGCACATTGTTGGCTCTTGTTGAGCTTCTCATCAACCAGCACCCCTAAGCCCTTCTCCTCAGGCTGCTCTCAATCCGTTCTCTGCCCAGCCTGTATCTGTGCTTGGGATTGCACCGGCCCACGTGCAAGACCTTGTACTTGGCCTTGTTGAAATTCATGAGGTTTGCATGGGCCCACCTCTCAAGCCTGTCCAAGTCCCTCTGGATGGCATCCCTTCCCTCCAGCGTGTTGACCGCACCACACAGCTTTGTATCTCCAGCAAACTTGCTGAGGGTGCACTCGGTGCCACTGTCCATGTCACCAACAAAGATTTTAAAAAGTATCAGTCTCAGTACTGACCCCTGAGGAACGCTGCTCGTCACTGCTCGCCACTTGGACATCAAGTTGTTGACAGCAACTCTTTGAACGCAGCCACCAGCCAATTTCTTATCCACTGAGTGGTCCATTCATCAAATCTATGTCTCTCCAATTCAGAGACAAGGATGTCGTGCAGGACAGTGTCAAATGCGTTGCACAAGTCCAGGTAGATGATGTCAGTAGCTCTTCCCTTATCCACCAATGCTGTAACGCTGTCATAGAAGGCCACCAAATCTGTCAAGTGCAATTTGCCCTTAATGAAGCCATGTTGGCTGTCACCAATCACCTCCTTGTTTTCCATGAGCTTATATGTATCAATGATTCACTGACATATTTTGATCTGTGCTTTCTGTGTCAGCCGCTTGCCCCACATTGTCGCCACACCCCCAAGGATAAACATGTAGGGAAGGTATGAAGGAGTAGTACTTCAGTGATGGATGCTGTGAGCTTTTCAGGTTCTCCCACATGGCAAGTCTGGCAGTTTGAGTTCAAACAACCTGCAGAGTTCAGGGATGTGATCCAAATAAGCTGGAGGGCTCAGTGATGTGCTCCTATCTGAAGCCCTTTTTTATAGATTAAAGTCTGCCTCAGTGACCTCAAAGTTCCTGGTTTCATGAAACCTGGCATCATCTTTTTTGAAGTGTTCCTCTCATACTAGACTGCAGTCATAAGTTAGAAACTTGCTGTTGCTGTCACCAGGCTGAGCTACTGCCCAAGACACTTGCAGCCCTCTTGGAGAGGTTAAGATTCGTAAGTAGTATCGTATTGTTGGAGCACCAAGTTACATCTCTGTTTTCCAAGAATGGGAAGAGGTAGCCATTGACTGACAGGCCAGGAGAAAGTTGAAAGTAAGAGGGATAAGAAGTTATAGTAGCAGAAATGAAGTTTAGTAAGGGGAAATTGCTGTAGAAGAAAGGACAGGTGAAAAAAGGAAAATCTTTCAGACCAGAAATGTGTGTGACTGAAGAAGGAGCAGCTGAAGAACAAGTTGAGGACTCTTAGTCATTGGCAGTCACTTTATATGGTGGAGGAACCTGCTCATGTTTGCTGTCGTTTAAGAACTTCCAGTGGAGCTGAAGTTGCATGTGGTGGTGTCAGCTCCATGTGAGTTTGTACCTAATGATCCTTGTCGAACTTGTAGAGCACTTCGGTGCAGTACTTCTAGTTTAGTTTTCTAAAATCTAATTTGTTTACAAAACTGCTCTGAGAACTGAGCAAGCACATAGGAAATGCAGTGAAGCGAATCAGAGGAGTTGGTTTGAGACTGCATTGTTTGTCCAAATGGGATTCCTAATGTATTCACAGCTTCTCTTAAAAAAGAAAAGAAAAAAAAAAAAGGCAAAAAAGCGTATTTGCCTGTATGCTTGTATTCTACCATGCAGCATGAAGAAATAACTATTTGTTGTAAATTAAAATAAAAAAAAAACAAACACAAAACATCTGTTTAATTAAGTTTTCCAGATACTATTTTTCTTAAATAAATGTTCAAGTGTTTGACTTCCAACACCCTTGCTTTGCTTTTATTTCCTTTACTCTTGCATTCACTGTACTTTTTCCATCAATCTAAGCTGTTTAACGGGTTTACACAGCTTTAAATTGCATTTGAATCACAGACTTAGATCATAATATGCATGACTAAAAATCTTCATTTACAGAAATCTGTCTTTTTTTTCTCTACAGGTCACTGTACAAACATGAAATATTTCTTTGCGAGCTTAAAAGTTTACTTCATTTATACTTGACATCTTTCTTCTTACATTTGGATTTCTTTGTTCATTTAAGAAAACAGTGACAGCTATGTATAAGCTAGTCATCAAGAGACAAAAAGTGTTTTAAAATGAGATAGTAGTTCAAACTTAAAGAGTGATGGCCAGTTCTCACTCCTTGTCTTCTTGACTTCATATTCTATGATAACTCGTTTTGTATTACAGTAGAATGAATGCTACTCTAAAATAAAGATTGAAGAAAAAATGGAATTAAATCAACTTTCTGGCCTTCATAACTTTGCTCTCCCCCAGTCCATGTAATTTATTTGATACTTCGTACAGACTAATTAATTGTTTGTTGTTAAGTATATTTATTTGCAATTCACTCATTTATTTGACCTCTATTTTACTACAGCTCGTAATGACAATCAATTAAATCCTTTTTCAGACTTCATTGATCTTTCATCCCACACTGTGTTTCCTAACTGTTTTTCATCTCAAATACCTTCAGAAGAAGATAGGAATAAATCTAAAATTGCTCAGACATATTTTAACTTCCCTTTCCTTTTCTCAAGTTAGGCACAGAGTTGGAAGTTTTTACAGTATTTCAGCTATAGAAATTCACTTATTCCAGGGCCGTACAGCTTAAAGAATGATGACACTAATCAGTTGAAGTGAAATACACCAGAACTGTGATATCTTATCAGTGTGTTTGAGAACAGCGCAAAAACCATCTCAGGTGGTTTGTTCTCTTCAGTGGTAAAAGTGAAGCAAAATAGTCCTAATAATTTTTATTTGTCACATGGGGAATAACTGGTCAGTTCTATATTTTGGCTGCAACACCCTACAGCAGAAGTAAATTTCTAAGAGATATTTTCACCTCTTCTGTCATAATTGTTCTTTTTTATTTTTCTTATTCAGTACTCCTTAAAATGTCAGCTTTATAATATCCATCATGATGTCCTCAGGAAGACTATAAGCTTGTTTAATGCTGCTTTTTTTATTTATTTTTAAATTAACTCCGTTTCATGGGGTTCTTTATGGAGTTGTGCAAGTGATTTGTCATTGACTGTAACACTTCTAAAACCTCTTCCCTGTGATGCATCTTCCATATTGATGTTTTAGACAACTCATTCTCCAAGATCTGTTCTACATTTGTATTTGTGACCTTGCATATTATTTGTCAAAGTAAATAACTTCAAGATGGATTAGTTTTACTTTTAATGGCAGATTCCCCTTGCAGTAGGGATGTGTTTTGTATCAGCTATGTTTATTGAAATGGAAAGTCCTAATTATGCCATTCTTTTTCTGATACTTATTCTCCTGGGCGATTTGGAACAGTAAAAACCTGCTTACCTACATGATAGGATTAATCAGAATTCCATGACACAAAAAAAGAACAGCATCTTTTGAAGATAAGAGCAAAAATGAGAAAGGCCTATCAAGATGAGTGAGAAACACAAAAGAAATGCAGTGACTGAAATATCAGTGAGTGAGATAGGTTTTAAGGTTTCTTTCATTTATGGTCATCTTCCAGAGTTAAAAGTATCTCAGAAAATCACAAGTAAAAGAAACCATCCTACTACAGGAAATACTGACTGGCAAAAGGAAGACAGAGTATGCCCAGAGCTCTCAGATCATAAGAATGGAGAGGTTACTTTTGAAGCTTAAGTTAATGATTCAGAGATCATTTCTGCATCTGACCTGTTAAATAAATGTTAATGAAATGACCTGTGAAAAATGTTGGATTATTAATTATTGCATTGAAATGGATTAAAATCTAAGTCAATAGGAATGATTTGTGCTGTTTCTAAATAGCTGATTTCATAGTATAAGGCATGTAATATGAAAGAAAGTATTTAAACAAGAACAGGAAATAATAATTAGGAAACAATTAATTTTCAAGATAACTAGGAAATAATGCTGGTTGGAAATAAACTGGGATAAAAAAGAATGGCAGCAAGAAAAATGCAATCTGAAGGCAGTTTAGAAGTATGTATATATTTGTGTGTATTTATACACATCCAAACTGATAAAAAGTCCAAGCTATTGGATGTAAATACAATCAGAAGGAATAAGAGAAATTTAGAAAACTTAATAGGTGGTAAGAACTATGAAGAGAAGTGTCGTTAGCTAAGTTAAAGCAACAAAAATGTTTTTTGAAGGATAACAAGAGTTAATATTACACAGCATGTTCACAGTCAAAAAGTTACTTCAATTAACAAGGTTTTTCTATCGTTATTATTACCACTACTACACAATTCAAAGGGGAAACAGAGTTATTGGTATTTAATCAGGAATTTTAGAAGCAAGATGATTGTACTTTTTTTTCGTTACATTCAATTTGCATTGATAAAGGTGACAGCAATGGTAGGACAGACTTTCCTAATACACTTGATTTGATATTACCTCTGTACTGAGAAATCAAAATGGCATGCATTAAATAAATTAAAAACTTGATGAATTTCAAATTTATTAGGGAAAGGATACGAAATGCATTGATATCTAGTGGACAGGAAAAAACTTTGGCTCTCTTTTTGTAAAGTTTTTTTGTTAGTGCCCCAGATGACAAAATAAACTTGTTGCTTTAGATATTTGCAGGTACCTTAAGGATGAATAGTACAATTGAAAAGGACTTATTGTTGGTAAAGAAGCAGTCATGACTGGTAATTTTACACTCAGGTTAATCAGTATTATCTCAGAAGGGACGGATAACAAGCCATATGTCATATATATCAATATTGATATATAGATATATCTTTGTATATTGTATATACAAAGATTTCAGACTATACTTAAAAATAGTCGGCTTTGTTGTGGAAATGATTGGAAGTCATGATGGGACAGCTCCTGGCGTGACTCTGAAGCCAAGAGAGATTATTTAGTTGGAGTGGAGTGGTTATTTTAAGTGTCTTTGTTTTTAATTCAGCTCCTACAGAACTGTACAAACTAGTTTTCATGTCTCAATAGATCAAGAAAGATGCTGATAAACTTGAGTATTTAGAGAATGAGAATGACCAAAGGTCTAGAAAACTTCCTCTGTGGAGAAAGATTCAAGAAACTTGATCCGATTAGCTTATCAAGGCGGTGATTAAAGGTAGACGTACCTGCCTTGGAGAAAGATACATGATAATAGGGTTAATCTGCAGTCCACCAGAAGTAAATCGCCCAAACTCTGAAAATTGAAGCTATGAAAGTTCAGACTCCAGTAACAAATTGTTCATGGTAAAGGTAAATAGAGTTCGGTAAACCATTGTAAGAATTATCGCATATATACCATCAAGACTATTTTACTATGTGTACTGTATTTTAAAATGAAAGTGCTTAGTTCAGAGAAACTTACAACTTCTTTTGTTTTAGAAGCCAAAGTGGATGTCGTTACTTGTTAGAAAATATTTTCTTCAGTCCAACAAACTTGAGAAGTAATATTAATAAAATCTCAAATGTCATTGTTCAAACAATTTTTATTACACAGTAATCCTTCATAATACAAAGGGATTAGGTTCACTGATTTAAAGCAGCGCAGTTTGTACTTAATATAAGCAATGTTACACCAAGCTAGTGCAAAGATCTGCTTACCTTAGTATCCTGTTTAAAGAAGACTTGTAAGCATGTGTCTAGAGAAAGGAATATGAGAGTGTAAATATGTATTGATACTTCCCCGGGATGCTTTTTACTTCCTGGACCAGAAGTAAGGCATTTTGAATTTTTTTCCCCTTAAACTCATGTATATTTTTACCAGCTACCATATCCCAAGGTGTTCCACAGCTTCACTGTGTCTTGTCAGAAGAACCACCACCTTATTTTGAATTAGCCACAACTCTTCATTTGATGATCGCTTGGTCTTGTACTGGAAGAGGAATTCCTTATTTACTCTTCTTCAGTCATATTTCCCTTTTAGATATACTATTTTTCTGTCTTGCTTACTTGCTCTTCAAATAGTTGTTGTACATTTTTGAGTTTCATGTTACTCATCCGATGTTATGGTCTCTCATCTTTTGAAAGAAGAGTGGACCAGATCTGAATAGTAATCAAGATGACCAGGTGAGTTTCCTGACTGCTTGCCAGTGAGAAAAAAATTGATCATCCTCTTTGAAATATTTTCTGAAAAGTTATAACAACTTCAAACTTGTATCACAACCGAAGAAATTCTTTTATGGAGCCAGAATCTTCCTCTTACTGAGAAAATAGACTTTTGCAGCCATGGTAATTTCTCAAAACAGCTGAAGGCCCAGAATCTCAGAAAACAAGTTTTGATGCATTCTATGCTGACAACAGATAATCACGATAAGGAAGATTTTATAAAATTTTGTTTTCAATGCATATTTAAATAATCCAAGCTAAATTCTTACCCAATACAATGATGTTGCTGAAATCACTGTGATGATGCATGACCAAAGGAATGTTACTAAAAGCCAGTACCAGCAAAATACTTTTGATTTGGATGTTAGGAGGAAAAAGTTGTATGTTGAAAGCACAGATGCTGTCTGCTGTCATTTGTCATGTTTGCCAGTGTACATGGTTGTATAAGAGAAGCACTCCATTACTTATTTTTTCCTAACTAGGACAACTCATAAGGTTTCTCACTGGGGCAATGCATTCAGATTAGAAAGGAAATGAGCACTTACCATCTACCACAATGGTTTTGTAATGATTCAAACTGAGCTTCTAAATTGTCTTGTCAATTTCAGGTATAAAAAATGAGGGAATATGCGTTGAAATTACAGGATAAGTACAAAATACACTGAATGCACCAGGGAGTGTATTGAAAGTCTCATATCTATATTTTACCAAAATCATATTTGAGTCTACTTGGCTTTTGGTTCAAACACTTTTCTTGGCAAAATTATTTCTGTGGGTGGTTAAGAAAATGAGAAGTGAAGAACACTAGCAAAGAAGAGTTTTGGTCATCGTGAAACTTTATCATCACAGACACAAGAGTGGTGGAGTCTCTGTGTTCGAAGTGACAGTCTTCTGCTGGGGCAGATAACCAGGCTGTTGCACAAAAAATGTTGAGACAAATTCACATGCGTGAAGATTTACTGGCAGAGATCTGTGGCTGATGGCACATATCAACTCTAATGGTGAAAGTGACTTTTGGGGAAAAATGGAAAAAAGAAAAGAGTAGAGTAGAGGGAATGAGAGAGAAAGAGCAAACTCCCCCCCCCATGACCAGCTGGGAGGAGAAGCACCAGGGGGACTCCAGGCAAGCATCCTTCCCTGTGTGTCCTCCCTAGTGCAGCAGGTGTTTTCCCCCTATAGTATTTTTCCCACGGTAACTATGTCGTTTTCTTCAGGACCTGCTCAAACTCCTGGCTGATTGTTCCCACATATGATGCTGTTAGTGGTGACTGGAGCATGCTTAGATCAGTAGAAGGTGCCGCAAGCTGCTTGGCTGTTGAGCTCTCTGAAGGCATATATTGCTTGCCCAAATGTAAACCAAGAGCTACAATGAAGGGCTAGGAAAAGAGGGGAAGGAAAGAGTGACCGGTGACAGTCGCTTCCCTTAAGAACAACCATAACAACACTGTTGGGGTTTGCAGGTACAAGACCATGGGAATAATAGCACAAGAGCAATTGCATGAGAAGAGCAGGGAAAAATAGTGCCACAGAGGCTCTTGAAAACACTCCCCTGGCAGCTTGGGTGAAGGGGTATGGAGCCGCAGCTGAAGGGCTCTTAGCCATACAAAAGGCAAGGCACCAAAAGAACTGAGTGAAAATACCGCTCGGTGTTTGTCATGAACAGATGTGTTTAATGTATCTCTAGTTGGCTGTGAGATATTTTTACCCTTCTGAAGCCTTATGACGTTTTACAGTCACCTGATGCACTGGCCGATACTTGTCATTGAGTAACGTTACGTTAGCTGCCTTAGTATTCTATTCCGTCATGACATTACACCATCTCTTGGTTTGAGCCTGGTAAGCTCTGTGGTTATTTCTTCAATATATTTTTTTCCAATTTGGACTATTGGTTTCCGTATCCCCATTCCAATTGACATCCTCCTTTCACTCCTTCGTAAACGGTTGTCCTTACTAAAAATTGAGTGAATTACTCATTTAGTTTTTAAGCCATATATTGATTGCCTTTAATTTTGTCCCAACCTCACTATGAAAAATCTTCCTTGTTCATTTCTGTATTTAGTAGTTGTATCCATATTTAGCTATTTTAAGGGAAAAATGAGATATATCTTAATGGTTACTGACCAAAAGAAGTAAACTCTTTTGAAGGATGTTATAAAAAACATAGAAAAAGAGTTATAAAACTTAGTGACTTAATTTCATTTTGATTTAAATCAAAGAACCATGAACAAGAAGAAAAAACATCCTTTGTATAACACAATCAGTATTTATCATATAGGTGATTGAAAGATGTAGAATGCCTAAGAGGGAAGATTAAAGAGGGCAATTTAAATAATTCTTTAGAACTTGAAATAAACACGAGTTTGTTTTTACATTTTACAAGCTGAATTGGCAATCTTGGCCAAGACAGAACTGAAAATTTTATCTTTTTATTCCACAGCAAATGGTAGACAANTGTATTTGTGCATACTCGGTACAGGCATTTTTTGCTTTTTAAATGCATAATTCACAAACTGCTGCGGGGTTTCAACCAAATCCAAACATGCCTGTACAAGACAAATAAATAAATAAACATTGTTTGTTTTTGATCCAGTGATTACATTAGGAAGTTTACATTTTGAATGTGATAAATTATGAGAGGAACATTAAATCTTATTAAGAATGACATTTTAACTCTGATTTTTATACAGAATTGTCTGATTGACAGGGTGTTTCTGTCCATACAAAAAGATTGCGAAGCTTTAAAAAGAAAGCAAATCAAGGATGTATTTTCCCCCTTTTAAAAATGATTTGCCATCTTTTTGTAATCTTACCCCTCATGTGATTACCAAAAAAATAATAATTAAAAAAAAGAGACTTTGGACAAGATTTGTTCATCTTTATTAACATATTTTATTGTGGATTTTTCTTTCCTTTGGGAATTCAGGTTTATAACATTACTCAGTAAAAGAAAAAATATAGGGGGGGGAATGTAATCTACACTTTAGACAGGGAGGTTGTTTTATTAACGCTTTTGACACTTCTACTGAACTGAGTACTGATGTTTGCCATTGAAATCAGAGTACAAGATTGTTCCTTTAATCAGGCTGTCCCCGCTGGAGATCTGATTTTGTGTTTTGCCCTAGATCATAAACTTGGTAGCTCAGCTGTTTATTTACAACATACCAACCCAGAAAGAACTCTGAGAACTGACTGAAGAGCACTATGCTGATGATATTAAACCTGTGTCATCATATGAAATTGGTAAAGAAGGTATATCTACTGTGTGTGTGGAGGAAGGTGACACTAGATATACATATATATGAGTTTGGCCCTGAAAAAAGACAAGCAATGGAAAGAATGCATTGCTATTATAGTTGCTTTCCAAACAGGGGGATAAAGAATAATACCAAAGGCCTATTCCTCCTGCAAGTGTCGTGCTTCATCATATTCAGGCTAGTTGCCCAGGATAGATTAATTTGATTTAGGTATTTAAAGTTGATTGGAAAATAATATAATACTTGCGTTCTTAAGGATTAGATGCTACTATGAGGTTCTTGTAGTTTTTTTTTCGTGTTATAGAATATGAGTATAATCATCAACAAATGTAACTATAGGTATTATAAAATCAAGCTTTAACCCATTCCATCTGTGGATTGTGTGACGACTCACTCATTTAAACTAGTCAATTTTATCTTGGTAGTAAAAAATACGTTCAAGTAGATAATTATAGGAGTAATAGGAAAATCTGGCAGGAAGTGAAAGCAGAAAAAAGAACAGTGGTTTTAAACAGTGAACAGTTGGCATAAAAAAATTATTTGTGACAGCTAAACACAGAATAAGGATAAAGACAAGTGACTCTTCTTCACCGTGTTCACAACAGCACAACACAGTGTGCACAACAGTTTAGCAGGAGCTCCTCGCTACACACAGCGGGGTCTAGCTGGTACCAAGGATGTGCTGCCCAAGAGGCCGTGCGAGGGCACTGTCAGCCTTTTCCGCTTCACTACAAGATGTCCTGGGTGAACCCTGAGATGAGACTCTGAGTTACAGCGTATTGCAGTGTTGGATGCTGGATAGCATCCTCTTGAGCAGAATGACAGAGATGGAAAGACTGTTTTCTTGTTTTTAAATAGAAAAGAAAGAAATAGAAAGTTAAGAGACAGGAGTGTGCAAAGGAAGCAGTGCAAAAAAAACCCCAGTGAGAGTACAGAGAGAGAGAGAGAGGAGAATAATCTGTGAGGGGAGAATAAGCAAAGCTTTGGTGTTTGGTCTGGGACTCACCTCCAGCAATGCCAATGAATGTCCTGTCTTGACTCTGTACTAATAAAAGTTGGCAGAATTCTCTCTCAGAAGCAGATACAGGAGAGCACAAAAGGCCAGAAGTAGCTGCTTCTTATGCAGGGAAATTCCCTCTCAGAAATGGGAACCAGACATCATGACAGTATAACTTAAGGCACAAATGCAATTTCAGTCTCAGATGCAGAATGCCGAACGATCAATAAAGTCAAAAGCTACACTAGACCTAAAAAATTACAGACTATGAGTCAGGTATGATAAATGCAGTTCATTTGGGAGACCACCTAGAATTTAATATACCAAAAATGGGTTTTGTAAGCAGTAGTAGGAAAATACTTGACTTCAGAAAAAGAAAGTCTGAAAGTGAATTGGAATGAGGTGAGGAAAGCTCAGTAACGTCTGAAAGATCCACATAAAGAGATATTTAAAAGTGTTGAGTAATCCATACTCGGAAGTCATATTGAAAACCTAAAATATCTGAAAAAGGAACAGAAATAATTGTGGCTTAGTAGAATTAAGAAGACACTGAGAACATTAAAATACAAAGAAATAAGGAAAGTGGCTGATCACTCTTATTTAGTGTTAATGTAGAAATAAGCATAAAGAATGAAATAGAAATCAGTAAAGTGATGGTAGCAACTATGAAAGATAGATTTTTGAATTGGAAGGAGAGGCTGAGAAAAAGAGAAGCTAGTTACCGGATAAAGAGGTCTAGGTGTGTGTTATTAAGGCTGAAGATGTGGTGTGAGGTGGTTTGTTATTTATAGAGGATAAATATGGATTTCTTGCAAGCAAGTTTGGGTTTTGAGAGGCAAGGAAGGAACTAAAATCACATAAGAAATGGTCACACAATTTAAGAGAAAAATTAGAACTGTAGTAGTTCATAATAGTGACCAAATCTGTTGTTGTGGCTTGACTTTCCATACGAGCTCTGTCTGTCGTCTGCAAGGTCAGTAGTCTTGCTCTTGTCAGCTGTCCGTACCCTATGTTTCCTGCCCATGTACAGTTTAATGCTAGTGTGCTCCTCCGTCTGGTGGGATGTATGTCAAGGTAAGCTTCTTGCCTTGAAAGGATTGCTAGAAATAGCTGAAAATTGTTGGTAATCCTGTATAATTGTTGTGAAATGCAACTCAGGAGAAGAGCTGTAAAAATCTCAGGCTGTGAGAGGTGGTCTGAGAATGGGTCCGTCTCATTTTCTTTCCCATTCTAACACTAACTCAGATACCCTTGGCTGCTTAAAAAGTGCATGTGGAAAAAATGTGCCAGAGGGCTTGGGTATCTGTTGAGAATGTGAGCCAACTTACTACCTGAAACTGTACGGTGCTAGCAAAAGATGTAAGAAACATCTGTGCAGAGGCCAGAGATGCAGTACACTGAGAATAGATATAGCCTTAATTAGATATATACCTAATCTGCAAAGTATCTAATGTTGAAAAAAATGCTGCTCAACTCTCACTTGATGTTATAAAGATTAATTAAATATTTGATACAATGTTTGAGGTTTCTTAGATGGCACAATAGTTGTCTGAAGGGAGAGAAAAATAAAGAAACAATATCCCAAAGCCCCGATTGTGAGAAAATCTTTAGGAATCTATTTTTAAGATGTGGCAGAATAACACCTAGTAAAACAGTTTGATAAAGGATATCCAGCGTGAATTCAGGCAGAAGAGGTCATGCTGAACTAATCTGTTTGAGTTCTTTGAAGGTATTAGTGGTAAGAAAGATAAGGAAAATTTAGAGGATGTAGCATCCTTACATTTCAAAAAGAATTTGACAGGCTTTCACATCAGAGATAAATGCCTACGGAAAGAACTCTGGAGTAGGAGGTAAATGAAGATGCTGGTAAAAATTATTTGAAAGCAAAGAAATGGGAACTTTGCGGAATTCAGAGAAGTTCAATGACATTCCTTTGGTGATTCTGTTTTATGAAACTTGGACAATAGGACCAATATGATATTACTAATTTTTAAAATGGTTGAAGAAAGAGAGCAGAAGTAACTCAGGGTTATTAAATCAGTTGCTCAAAACTTGAGTTATTGGGATTAAGATTTGTTAGGAACCTATTTATGTTCACACTCAGATAATCTCCTGTTATGTGATCACACCACAACTGTCCACAGCATTTGCCTTCTTTAATGTATAAAGTGTTCAGTATTCACATGGCTATTCAGTAATTTGCTTTACCTTGATTCAGCCTCAGGTTCTATTAATTATTACCACTTGACTTGTGGTTTGAGATAGGGTTTTTTTTTTTAATTTCCTCATTGGCTTTTCCATGACAGTTTCCAATAGCACACACTGTACTACAATGGAAGAATGTAAGTTCCATCTTTCAGTGATGGGGAACTGAGGCACCGAGCAATTACAGTCAAAGGTGTCTATTTATTTTGTATTATCAGTCTGAGGTGCCTAGAACATGACCTTTTATTGTACTTCTTTTATACAGCATTTTATATATTCAAAACACAACTGTTTACTTAGGGTTAAGCAGAGGAACACACAACTTGTGATGACTCCCTCTAAAAAGCTTTAAATTTATTTAAATTTAAATTAGTCTAGCACAGCATTTGGCTGCCCAAACTATCTAGCTATCCTGTCTATTCATGCATTAAAACTAAAGGAAAGGACGGTAAATTATAACTTCTTCAACAAATAAGGAAGAAGAAAGTCTTACTGGCTGACTTACTTAGATATCCCCAGGATACACCCAATGCCTTTTTTGAAATAGGGAGATTTCCCTTGTTAAAAAAGAACTATTACAATTCATTGAACATTTTTGGTCATAATTCCTCATTTTGAATGAGTTTCTTTGCAACCTTGATAATAGCATTTTGATGTGTCTTTCCTCTATTTATAGATGGGAAAGTTTTCCAAATGTAAACGAGAAAGTGCCTTTCATTATGTGGCAACATGATGACAGCTATAGAGCTGGAACCGTCACATCTCCTGCATGGGCTTCTCCTACTGGGGCAAAGGAGTCAACGGACAGCAGTTGCAATTCTATTCATAGATCAAAACTCAGGACATAGGTATTTCCTAGGTATTTCCGGGTGAAATACTGATGATGTTCAGGAGCATATGGAGTCCTTCAAGATCTACATGGGATTATGTCATTAGTGTGCACAAGCACAAACCATGTAGACATGATGTTTTGCTGTGCCATAGAACTGTTATCTTCTGGTATTAGGCAGGGACAGTTCATAAGTGGGACAAGATGTCTATTTGATTCTCTGAGCTGCTGAATGAGATACAGCATGCCTTTTCTCTTTGCACAGCCTTGTGGCTTGCCATCACTAGTTTATTCCATTACTGCTCCTGTCACTACTTCCTTCAAAGGTTTGTTTTCTACAGGTAGCATACATAGCTTATACAAGACAGAATACAAGATGATGTATTAGGTCTTTGCCAATGTCTCTTGCTGATGTATTTCTCCTTCCTACTATCAATTACCAGCTTTGTTCATTAGAAATTGCAAATAATAGAGCTTATTGAGTTACCGGTTGAAGTGTTAGGAATAAAGCTTCTATTACTGCAGTTTTGACTACCATCATTTATGTAGTAGCATTCCCTTTAAAACAGTTTTCAAGCTTCCTCGTTTTCTTAAACTGAAGTTTGAAGAACAAGTCTGTACAGATTATTTAGAAGGATTATCATACTTAGATCTGACAAACATTACAGGAACCATTTTGTTTCTTTTTTGTAGTGTGTGATGTCTTTCCCTTATAGGACTTACTGAAGTTGAGTTTTTCATGAAGCCATGTAGTTGTGGGGTATGGGGAGCTGGGCTTTGGTTTCCTTCTCCTTCACTTTCCTAGACACATGTAGATTATATATGAGGGAGTATAAGAGGTTTTCTTCATCAGAACGGCCCAAGGGAAGCTTAAACAAGACAGTAGGGTAGAATTAGGAATGGCAGCTGTTTTCCTTGCCAGAAGGGGGAATAACTAGTGTGGAAGAATCATGCTAACTGCTCTTGGTGTTGGTGTAGTCCACTTGAGTAAAAAAGGCTTTCAAGGGGTGAGGATGGAAGAATACCACTCTTCTCTAAGCACGTCAGAATTTTCTGTGATAATTTTGTTTCATACTCAAACGTAGCCAATAAAGAGATGTAAAGAGATGTAAAAATTTTCTCAAAAATCTTGATTTATTCATTCAGGTATCTTGTGGAAACATAAAAATGTAGGCGAAAAGCATAGGATTTCTTTCCTTCTGGAAAATTCCCCTTTAAAGTAGCATTCTGTTAACTACAAGGGTATTAGATGCTAAAATCAGTAAGGAGATGTATTTTCTAACCATTTCTCCTGTCAGATTTTTTTTTAAATATTCCTTGAATCTGGTACGTATCATGCCTAATTTCTGTCTAACACTATCATTTTGCAGGGGGAGAAACACTTTCATGTTGTGAGGGTGACCAAGCACTAGCTTAAAGAGGTTGTGGAGTCTCCCACCTTGGAGATATTAAAAAGTTGTGGTCCTGGGCAACTGGCTTTAGGTGGCCTTGCTTCTGGTTGGACCAGATCACCTCCAGAGGTCCCTGTCAACCTCAACCTTTCTGTGATTCTGTGGAAAAGTATGAAAATCAGTTCAGCTGCTGCTGATTTCTGAAATGGGATGTAACACTCCCTTCTGTTTCAAAACATAATATGGTGCAGTTTTTAAAGTGCATAGTATTAAAATCTCTAAAATTAGATCCATACAATCACTGATGAGAACATGCTTTTTTGCATGTTGAGGAGAGAGGAAACGGTAACTTCTGTTTTCACAAAGTCGGTGACACATTTTCTGATTACTATTTCTCCTCTTATTCCTGTATGCCTTGCATAAATGGTCCCATGGTAATGTGACGCTTTCAGTTTCTACAATAAGAAAATGCTACTGTTTCTTATTTCCAAATAAAAACTGTTGGATATTGCATCATCGTCTCCTTCCACTGAAGTCCAGGCCTGGCAGTAAGAGAGCATTTTTAGTGTTATGCTGGTCAATAACCCTTCTGCTTAACTCTATTGAAATGTTATACCTTCCTTGTCATTGTCCCTTCTGGTAAGTCTGTAGACTTTGCCTCCTTGGAGTACAATATCTGGAAGAAAAAAGACTCTCTTCCATATCTTTAAATTGAATCTGGCAAACTCAAACTCTGATTTTAATTGAAGCTCCTTGGAACTCCTGTACAAAAAAAAATGGTGCATTACACCCCTGTTTAGTATGTCAGCACAGGATGAGCAGGAGATACAAACATGTAAACCAAAGTGGATTTTGTTTTTTTAGAAGCTTGATTTCATCTAATTGTTGGTTGTGGTTAGCACTGGGTTTAGGACTACGAATAAAGAGATCACTTCTCCTTCAAACTTCAGATATTAAGTCATGGATACCTGTTCCTTGACTATCCTCTAATTCATATATTTTGTTGTGAAATCTTTATCTGTCCAACTTAAATTCTGTTCCTGTCTTTGCAATGAGTTCTGTCATGAGGGAGATTATTCCCTGCAAAATATTATTTTACTGCAATATATAATAGGCTAACAAGGGTATGATTTTTGCACTTATGTGGCATATATATCTCCTGGTTTATTTAATGCAGGAACTGAATTAGTAAATAAACAAAGGAATCGAAAGACACAAAACGTTATTTTCTGGGAAAAAAAAAGATTTTGTGTAAAACATACAACTACTCAGAAATATGTTAGAATTATGACTGTTTATATACTGGGTTCTCTTGCTTCGAGGAACATTTGCTATGAATTTTTCCCTGGGGCAGTTCAGGTTTAACATTCTTAAAATTACAAATTGGCAACAGAATGCACAGACAGAAAGACAATGTGCATTTCTACAATAGACATGAATTATAGGTTTCACTTGAAGGTGTTTGAAAAAGGAAAAACAGATGTGGGATCATGTTGTTGTGAGGAAGCATTAGCAACTTGAAAGCCTTGAATACGCTGTAGATATTGAATCTACGAAACCTGGTATGTTTACTTCTGGGCTTGCCTCAGGTGTGCAGAAAATGTCTTAGAAAGTTCAGTTCATAAAATTTAATCTTTTAATTCCTCTCCATATTTGGTGTATATTATGATATTTATTGGACCTTCAGTTTTGCAAAATATTCATCTAAAAAACTTAAAGTGACAGCCATGCTTAGGTCCTAGAAGTTGAGTCATTAAGAGGTCATCTTGAGGACTTAGACAGTTTGACCATTTGTATGTTTCTTTGCTGTTGAGTTCAGTGCTGTCACGTAAACACAGCTAGTATTTCTCTTAAGTTATAGTGATAAACTCTATGAATGAAAATTGTCACTCATGTCACCATTTTGATGAGTCTGGCTTGACTGAAGCTTTTTGCCAATCAAAAGATAGTGCTGTTAAATAAGTATTTGTGTTGCAGTCATCCAGCTTGAGTCATTACAAGTCTACTTCAGAATTAGCTGTGTAACAATTTTAGGGTAGGAGTTTGGGGATTTGGTTTGGCTTGTTGGTTTTGTTTTTCACAAAATGGACAAAGTAGGGAAGGAGAAAGAAGGGAAGCAGGGAGGGAGGGAAAGAAAGGAAAAGAAAAGAAAAAGGTAGAAAGGGAGGAAGGGAGGGGGGAATTGGAACAAACAGAAGCCTTGGGCCAGTCACTGGTCTTCAGTTGCAATTTTTGAGTGCTTTCAGACAGATGGTTTTTAATTTACTCTTTCACACTGTTTCCAGATCTTAAAAGATTTTTGCCTTACTGAAAAAGATGTATATTAAAAAAAAAATCATCTCCTTCCTTTGTCATTTTTCCTCAGTAAAAACAGGAAGATATCTTTGCAGATTTCAGACTGCACCTCTGTGCATTGGCTCATGTGAAATGAATGTCACATCCTATATTCATTCTGGTTTGTACTTCACAATTTATTCAGGTTGTTAAAGTTCTGGAATTCATTGCTAGTCCTCTGGTTCTTCATATTATCACAGGACAAAAGGAATGACCTCTATGGGTGATTTCCTTTTATTGTTGTGTTCTACATGGGTTGACGATGGCAGCCCATGGGGCTGAAACACTAAAGCTTAAACAGTAAACCTCTCTTCAAGGATGAAGCAGTAAAAAGTGAGGTTTTTCTTTTTTCTTTCTTTATAAATAAGGAAAATGGTTAGACTTGATGAGTTTTAGCAATGAAATTGGTGAGCTGGAAAACTTCAGTCAGGTAAGAGGGCCTTCTTTAGTCAATTTTTGGAGGCTGCTTGATGGAACATGTCTCTTTAAATAGAAACTGAGAGTGTTGAAGAAAGATTTTATTGAGTATGTCATCTTTGTGTTATAAAAGAGACTCTTCTTGAGGTTTAGAAGACAATTTGCCTCTAGGGAGCCTTTGGAAAATAAAAGGATTTTTTATTTTTTAATAGAGACAGTCTTTAGGAATATTAGAAAGGAAGCTGCCTTTTTCAGCAGTCTCAATTTTGATTTTAGAAAATTATTAGCTCAATAACTGCCTGAGGCAGGAAACCAAATTATTTTGATGTGTTTCAGAAAAGCGTAATTACAATATTTATTTCCAAAGATGATTGCTCAGAAAGAAATTTATTACTGTCCCTTCAAAGGGAGAACTGAAACCAAGGTTGGTATGGACAGGTACAACCGATACTCACCCCATGCTTAAAAAACCTGAAGAAACTAAAAGGGTGATGACTAGGCAATACTCAGATGGCTTAAGCATCATTTCATGGTACACATATAAATGGGAAGGACAGACCAGATCTAAAAGTCAATTAAAAAACCCCACAACAGTAATTAACTGGGCAAAAGCACAATATTGTCCTTTTTCCTTTGATAGAAAGTAAACATTTCAAGGCCCAAATGGCTATCCTTCCTCACCTGATGAACTGGCTGTCAAAACCTTCATTGTATAGGACTCACAGTCATATACCTTGGAGACAGAAAGGTAATCATAGAATTATAGACTGGTTTGGGTTGGAAGAGACCTTTAAAGATCATCTAGTCCAACCCCTCCTTGCCATGGGCAGGGACATGAGATCAGGTTGCTCAAAGCCCCATCCAGCCTGACCTTGAACACTTCCAGGGATGGGGGATCCACAGCTTCTCTGGGCAACCTGTTCCAGTGTTCACCACACTCATCATAAAAAATTTCTTCCTAATATCTAATCTAAATCTATCCTCTTTCAGTTTAAAACCTTTTCCACTTGTCTTGTCACTATAGGCCTTGGTAAGAAGTTTCTCTGTCTTTCTTATAAACCCCCTGTATGTATTGAAGTGGAAGTGGACCTCTGGGCTAAGTGGGAGATGGTGGGATGACAATGGCTTGAAAGAATGGAGCTGTCCTGGACATGAGTGTTTGATAAAATTAGTGGACACTGATGCACAGTTCAAGTGTGCAAGAAGTGATTCAGAAGTAAGAAGCAAAACCAGGGTTACAAGCTTGCATGCCCGTGGTATAGTCAACTGAACAAAAATTGTAAGTGTGAATGAAGATAAGCCGCTGAATTGTGTGTATTGCACCTTTTTCTGTTATTGCTTCAACTGAACTAAAGACTCTAGCTTGTAATCACACACCAGTGCCCTAGCAAAGGCCCTGGTCAGCTTCCCCAACAGATAAACGGTGTTTGGTTCCATGTCATTGCAACCCATCGTTATTTGATAATTGAAGAGAAGTATGTTCAATAAAATTATATCTATGTAACCTTATTTTCAAAGCTTTCACTTTTTGTTGGAAGTGTGTTGTGCAAGAACACTGCCAGCATTTAAATAAGGAAAGTTTTCAGTTTATTCCAACCTGTCTAGATATTGAAATAAGTGAGTTTTGTTTACATGGGAAAACTTTGTCAGCTGCTAAATATCGAGATGACTGGAATCAATGATTTCTTTTTCAGTAGTCAGGAAGAAAAGGTTTGTTGCAGTAATTTTCCATACATAAGGTTGTTCTTGTGACCAACACCAGTATTCCAGAAGTTGGGCAAAATTTACCTAACTCTTTGCCTTGTCACAGGGCTTGTGTGGTGGGAATCGGTTTAATGTGTTTTATTTTAGGAACGGTGATCCATTTTTATCAGGTTTTTCAAATGTATAGAGTTTATTGGGAAAAAGTGAGAAATGTACCAGCAAGCCAGGAAACTTGAGAGTTTCCCTGCTGAGCTTAATATAAGAGCAGTTCTCACTCCACAGGGGCACTTCATTTTCTGCTAGCTAATGTCCACATGGTGGGCCTTTTTTTCATTTAGTAAAGAAGATATTTTTAAATTCTGCTCCAGAGCCCATTAACAATTGCAGGAAAGCTTTTGAGCTCATGCTCGAAGTAAAGCATTTATTTAGGTGCTTTCTTGAATCTGAGTCTTAGGTGCTGACTCTGGAAATAAGGATTCTAATTTTACACCTGCAGGAGCTAATGTTGCAGGTGGAGGTTGCAATCATGTCTAAAAAAAGTTAATGTTATTATAAATAAGCCACATCTGTTACAGGAATAAGGAGCAAAGACAGGGCTGCTTTGGGCCATTCACTGCATGTAGTCTTACATGAAAAGTCACTGCAAGAGTCTTCAAATTTAGTTTCGGACTGTAATGTAGGATTTCTATGACAGTTCTCAGGTTATGCACAGCCTGGCTACTTCTGTAATGCATCGGTTACCTGTCATTCACAAAGATTTTTTTTTTCCTGGTAAGTAAGCATTCGCTTAAAACATTATGTAATGGTATTTATTTTCCTGGGGAAATTATTTAATTGCAGTATCTTGTAAACCTGGAACAGGGAATTTCTTTCTTAAATGCCTTTTAAAACACCTTTAGTGTTACATAATAGCAATTTTAAGTTTCATACTGTTAGCTGGCCTCGAGCCATAGACTTGACTAGTCTTTACTGGAAATAGTATTCCTTCATGGTTACATTTTAATTTGTTTAAATAAAAAAAATAATCAGATAATTTCTATTTTTCTTCCTCTGTTTCACTAAAAAGGCTTCAGTGTGGGCTGGGAGGACTGTTTTCTTCTTGGTAAAAGAAAGCTGCAAGATGGAAAGTCCCTTCATACCTTCATGTAAGAAGTCCTTCACAGATCCCTTTCAGTTAGAATTACATCAGCTGTTACTTGTAATTATAAAATATATATTTTTCAAACACAAATCTAGTGATTTTTCGCTTACGGAGGATCTCATAAATTGCAGGAGCATGGCCGTAATTAACTTGGAGGGGGATAAAATCAGTGAATGGTGTTTTCAATAACACCTTTTCTAATTCGATTTAAAAAATAATTATATCATAAAAGGTATTTCAGAAGCCTGTGGAAACACTGCCATGTGTGTTGATTTCCTAGTACATATGATCCACTTTTAAAGTAATGGAATTAAAAATTTCACGCTTGAAATGTCTTCCAGTCTGTTGTGAAGCAGTTTCTCATCTCGTGACAGGCCACTCTATTGTCTGAAATCCCTTTGGGTTCCCAGTAATGGCAACAGACAATATTCTTGGTCTGTTAATCACTGGGATGCCAATTCAGAATACAATTAGAAGCACTTTAACATACCCTTAAATCCCAATAAAGCCAACTGAAACTAACTATGTGTTTAAATGCCTTGCTGCAGTGAAAACTAAAGGAATAGAGGCAGGCTGGCTGAATGCTTGTAAAGTTTCTCTGATCTGAATAAAGCATTGCAAAAGCAACTTAAATTCTTTGCTTCTCTTCAGTTCCACTATGCAGTTCAGCAATACAAACCTGAGTTCAAAAGTGACCGGCATTTACTCCCCTTTATTTTCTTACTAGTCCAGAACATGCTGGGTGGTTTCCTGGCTAGCAGGTTGTGGTTTTGTTCTAATAAATATATACTGCACCTCTTGGCATCTTCTAGCAAGGTTAACTGATAACTTTTCTGGTGCAAGAAATGGTCAAAGTGTTGCTGGTCCAAGCAAGTTTTTCCCTTCAGTGATAATGCATCTGTACAGTCTGTCGTCTTTCTGGATTTCTGTGGGGCAGCGCAGATGCACTAGCTAAGTAAATGGACCACAGCTAGTGGGGATAAAATCTGTCTACAGGGGTTCTTTTTTGATTTTCAGTTTTGGAGAAATTACAGTGCTTCAGCTGTGGCAACTGACACGGTGAACTCATTTTTGTACATGTGTAAACATACACTATTGCCTCTTTTCTTTCTTTTGGTGGAAGGAGTGAAATAATATACAAGCTAATAATATGTGATATAGGAAGCTAGTACACCAGGCTAGGATTCAGCATTTCCTGCGTTCTTTAGGTCTTGTTACCTAATATGAAAATGCTGAAAGTATACTTTCTCACCTAATATGTGGTGTAATATTTCCACGATTTAAGAGTTTCAGTATCCCAAACTGCAACCTACCACTGAATTATAAGTCTTTTAAACAGAATCCCTTATATATGATTGATTGTACAGCAGAAGTAGAGAATACCAACCATCTTTTCTGAAGGAGAGTGAAACAGAAGACGTTTGAGTGGAAAATATTTTGCCAGTGCTGAAATTGAGCTAAGATTCCGACTTTTCCCTCTGAGCTTTGACGATAATGCTGAAAGAGCAGTAATTATTTGTAATTATGCTTCCCCCTCAGTTGCAGTCTCTATCTTGCCCTCCAATTGGAAGCCATCAGTCCAGCAGCAGTTCACTTTGGTAAGCGTAGGGATGCCGTCTCCTGAGTGGCTGGTATGATTTCCTGCAGCAGCAGGGGTTAATTTGAGGTAATGTATTTGATGCAATTTAAGAATATCTGATCTGGTCAAAATGTGGCACAAGTAAAACTGCTTGGCTTTCCTGATCTCTTGCAAGTTGAGTGTCCTTGCAGTTCTCTACCCGAGTGCTTCAAATGTAATGAATGAATATTAATGAAAACTTCTGATGAATTTAGATCATGGAATGTGTTTGATCATTAGATTATATCTTTGAAAAACTTCAGTTAGAACAATGAGAAAGAATTCCGTGCTGAAACTTGATCCTACATTTATGTATATTAGATTAGTTTCTTATTATGTTAGAAGGTCATTAGGTTTCACAGAACACGTATTCTGCAGTAGAACTGTGTTTTTGTAAAGGATTTACTGAGAAGTGTCAACAAAGTTCCTTTCTGCTTAAATTAAAATTAGTTTTATTGCCATGGTGAACATTCAGCTGCAATTGCTTTTTAAAGAAAAAAATAACTGTGGTGAATTTATAACCATATTAAAAAGGTGGTCGATAATTTACATGGTAAATGAAATCTGGCTCTTCACAAAAGGAAATGAAAATGCTGACTTTGTGCCAATTCCTGCCATCTTTATTCACAGTGTCTTATAACTTATTCCGCATTAAAGCTCTAGCAGAGAGACTTTGACTACTTGCCTAGAAAAGCAATTACCTTTATAAATGAAGATGACACAGTCTGTTCTTAAATAAACATGAATAAACCTTCCACTGGTTCAGAAAGCTGAACATACAGGTGCCATCTTATCCTGACATAACAGTTTGTTAAAAAAAAAATCCTTTTCATTCACCATTTCAAAGGACTGGATTATGCTACAGTTATCTTCATATTTCTTGCCCTTTATTCCTGGATTTAATTCATAGGTAAGTAGTAAGTATTACAACAATTTAGGATGAACTTTCTAATTTTTGCATGAACGGATCAGTAAAATAGTCTTTTCAAATAAGATAAGCCTTTGCAATTACTGTTGCAATTAAAGTTTCATGAAATCAGCAGGATTTTGGGGATACTTTTCAGTGCAGACGTTTTGTTCCAACCAAGAATAATATCCGTATTTAAACAGTAAAAGAAACTAGGTAAACCCACAACAGATTACATTCTAGTTGAAGTTGTACTTTATGTGTATCCTCTTTCTGGTCTGGCAAAATCTGTCAAGACTTTCATATCCTATTAATTAGGTTATTTTCACTGTCTTTCATTGATTCATCTCTTGATTTAACTATTAATGAAGATTTTCCTATTATGGGGAGGAGTATCCAAAACAAAGCACTTCAACTGTATATTTTTTATTTCTGGTTTTCTTTTAAAGGAAAGAGAAAGATTAAATGGCAAGGTTTAACCCCTCATATTTTTGTAGTTCTGCACTATGATAAAGAAGAAATGAGCCAAATTTCCCAGAGTTTCACAAACTGTTGTATTTTTCCTCCACATCATAACATATAGTGTTTAGATAACAGGATTGTCTTGCCTGAATTCAGTTGCCCAAATTTACAGTGGAGCAATTTCTAAAATAATATAAAATAAAAAAAAACATTAAAATATTGTTAACTGAAACTGCAAAAGGGTGTGATGAACACAAGAAAGCCACGGCTAACGTACAGCTTGCAATATAAAAAATTCAGTCACAATTGCTGTATAGATGTCGTGCCATGGTTGGGAAATATCATTCCCCAGTCTCATTAGGAACTGTGTTGGGAAAGACGAAGAGTTTTTCCAGGTTCCTTGAGACTTTAAGCTGTTTCCCTCAAAGCTTAAGATCTGCCAGCCATGATTTTGAAATTCACTGCTTGGCAATGACTATGCTTTGGCTATACCGTCTGCACTGGGCAACCATTGCAAGGTTGGCCATGCCCAGGAAGACAGTCTCGCAGACTAGTGGGCAACCTGCCATATCCACTTGGGTTGCTCGTGCTTGGATTATGAACAGTCAGTCAGTTGTCACCAGCCTGGCCTGGTATGAGCTCAGGATGACAGACCAAGTCACAAAGGCAAGGCCAGAATGGATGAGCTTACTTACACGAGGGCTAACAACTTTATGGAGTCCTGAATACCTAAATCTTAAAAGGGTCTAAAACCTTCTCTGTGGAACTATCCCTTCATTTTCCTTATGAACTCGTGTCTTAACTGCCTTATCAGACTTTAAATTTCTAGGTAACCTGATACCTGATCTTTAAATACCGGAAAAAATACGTGTATGTATATGTGAAATTTTTGGTAATACCCATTTCTTCAGCATGAGACTTCAAAAGGTCTTTTTCCTTGGTACTGGAGCTTCATCCTTCCCATCCCAACCTGCTTTGTCACCTGAGTCCCATTTATGAGCCCCTTCTGTCCCATCCTGTTCTGTCTGGTCTTTATCCCTTTAGATGTAAAGGGGGATTACATGGGGACCTCAGCATCCTATACAGCAATCTGAAAACGCATAAAGCGTGCAAAAATATTTGCATTAAAACCACAGATATAGTTGCTAGTCATTGAATGTGTTGCCCTACACTCCCGTCTGCAAGGACTTTGGGTGAGCATCAGTAAGTAAAGAATCAGAAAAACGGAGACATCACAGTCAAATTTAGTTTTCAGTGGGAAAACTCCTGCCTTCTGGGTCAGTGGGTCAAACTTACTTGTTTTCAGTCTTACCTTAATCAAGCTGTACATCCGAAAGAATTTAAAAATATCCTAATGGTCCCCAAACGTGAACTGGCCAGCTTGGGTAGCTTGATGAGTTACGTAGATGAATAGATGCAGAAGGCAGTGACCCCATTACAGAGACCCATAGTGGTCTCTGTAAATACTGTATTGTTACATACTGCTCTTTCTTCTTCTTTTACTGTTTCTGTACTAATTGAAAGGGAAAATGCATCCATTTATTCCCAACAACAGCTGTTACATTTTTTAAGCTATTGTATTTCACCAGAAAGTCCCTGAAGGGACAATTCTCACCACAGTTCTTTGCCTGAGGTAGGCTTCAATGCATAGAGGACTCCAAAAGCTGTAGCCTAATTCTGATCACAAGACATTTCAGGTCTTGTGACCTGAATGTCACAACTTTCTCTCAGATAGTACCAAGTCCAGAACAGCAGTTCTTTACTTGGCCAAAGGCTGTCTGTCATGCCCTGAGCTCTGGTGTCAGGGAGCAGCAGGAGCACGGCTCCTCTCCAAGAGTTAGCAAGCCGAGGGTGGCTGCAACACTGCATGGGCAGTGCCCTCACCCAGGGTGCAACCCCGTGGTGTCTGAGCCTGGCAATCAGAGTGGTGACAGTAAACAGGTCTTACTGGCAGTCCAGGAAGGATTAGGGACTGAGGCCTGAAGGCCCCACTTTGAGCTTAAATGGAGCCCCTTGACAGAGGGTGTGGGTGAAGGCCCCAAGTGAGGCTGATCAGGGTCCTTAAGCCCTGTTAATGCCCTCAGGGCAATGACATCTGGAAGCCAATGGGCTTTTTTAAGGCAACTCACTACACTTTGCCATTGCTCCCCTTATTCATCTGAGTTTAGAGATGGCAGTAATGTCTGCTAGAAGCAGGAGAAAAAATACTTTAAAAGCAATTACTCTTCAGCTCAGAAGAGGGAGATAGAGTCCCTTAAGCAAAGAACTTCTTGCCTGTGTTAGAGTGGACTAAATTCAGCTGTTTCTAAAAGAGCGTAAGCCAGGACTGTTTTTGAAAGAGCATATGTTGAGTGGTTTGTGTAAGGTCAACAGTCAGTCACGCTGGGCTGGACACCCACTGAAATGGATCTCATAACCTGAATATCACTGTGTTTTACTGTGCCAGGGAATTATGGAGAACATGTTTACCTGAAGCATCTTCCTTTGTGCCACTCTCAAGTCTATTGAAACTGATTGTATCAGCAGCCAAACCAGGCTCGGAGCTCCATCCCCAGCAGTAGTTAGTGTAATTGCTTTTGGCCCCCTGAGCAAGTACACTGCAGGATGTGGCTGCAGCCCCCCAAAACCACAGAATGGGTGTCGAGGATCTGTCACTGCTGGCCACCCTTTGTGCTGTCTGGTATGATAGAGCATGTTCTTTGTGACCCTTGTCTTGAGAGTCATCTGCCAGGACCTAGGTGGCCTCTACGTAATGGAGCCTCCCTTGTAGCAGCTGCAGTCTCCATCTGAGCATCTGTTGTTGACTCCACTGAGAAAGGATGTTGACAGAGCTGCCATTGAAGAGCTGCCCATGCAGAAATGTGCCTTGTAGTCCTATGCCTCTGGCCAGGAAAAACCCCAACCTAGTATCCACCCCATTATCTGCACTTAGTTCTGGATTCTGTATGTCCCATCGGGCTGTCTTCTGAGGCAGTCTGCTCAGGCTTCTCCTCAGAAAATATTCCCCATCAGAGGTTGTAATAAGCTGTTGTATCCTTGTCCCTATTAAGAACTTGGCTCAACAGCCAAGGTGCTGTGGGAGCAGCCTTTCCCTTTCTGCCAGCCATTCTCTTCAAATTAAAAACACTAATCAGACTGATGATTCTGTATTGCAAAGATTTAAAATCTTGTTTTGGCTAAATAGGCCAAAAACAGACTCTACAGGAGCCGGAGATGAATTCTCCGTCATCCCTCCCCCCTTGTAATCCAGTAAGTACGATTTTGGCATTAGAAATAAGAAGGCCCCAGGCTTGGTGGAGAGGAGGCAGCGCAGGGTCTCAGGATGTGGCTGGCCCTGTCTTGGTGGGAGCTGTGGCAGCAATTGCCTGGTGGCCACGTGCCTGTGGCTCCCCTGCTTTGGGAGCGCCCGGGGCAGGGGGCTGGCACCCCTACATAGTCGCTGCTGGACAAAAAGCTCCTCCAGGGTCACGGGGCTGGGGAGGGCAGTGTGTGGCTCCCAGACTTTGCCTGGGAAGCAGGGAGAAGGCGGCACGCTGTGGTAAGAAAGTGTAGAATAGCCCCAAGCAGATCCCAAGGATTAGGAAGAAGAGACCCCTGCTGTGAACACTGTGCTGCTGTCAGCAAGTACCTGAGGATGCCCGTAACTTGTGTGTCTCTCCCCCCATTCATCCTGAAGATTACTGAAGCTGTCAACCTTAGGATACAGAGGAACATTGAAAGGGTGAGCACAGCCCCAGAGAACAGCAGTAGGTTTTTTTTTAGGCTCTTAAGACTATTAAAACATTAAATGGACTAAAAACATTTTGAGGGTAATTCCCCCACTATAGCATGTCCAGCTGCTTCAGCTGGGGACACAGACGGTGGCATCCAGCTGAGATAGAGCAGGGCTGGCACTAGAGCAGATTCCTAATGCAACCTGTTTTTGCCTGTCAGGACCCCTCTCAACTGGATAGGGATGAACTTTCAGCCTGGTTGTTACCCCCCAGTCTTCCCAGTTGTATTGAATCAAATACTGCAACCTGGCTTTCAGATGCAGTCTTTTTGCATTTGGGGCTCCTCTTTTTTGGATATGTTAAGAGATTCAGAACTATCTGCAATATGCTGAGTGGCAGCATCCAAGCTCTATTTGGATGGTAACAAAAAATTCCACTACAGATTTTAAACAATATGGCAATCTGTTGATTTGTAACAAAATAGATTTTAAATATACCACAAAATGGCTCCAAAAGTTCTAGTTTTTCTCATAGATAGCAAATGTGATCTGCCATGTATCTCTTCTCCTAGCTTTAGCCTACGCAATAGGCCAAATTTTTACTGGTTAAAGTTTGCCTGAGCATTGATTTAGAAGAACATACAAGCTTTTTAAAATTGATGGAACTAGTTATTGTAGTCGTTGCTCTCATAGCTATCATGATACTATCATGACTAGAACTCTTTTTCTTCTTCCTTCCTCTTAATTCTATGTCCTTTGTTGTCTTGAGGGTAGATTGTGGTGATGAAATGCAGATTCTCCAAATTAAAGCAGTTCCAGCGGGAATGCGATCTGTAAACCAGCATTCCTGTAGCAGTTTGTTTCCTTTTCTCAAGATATGATTTCAAGTGACCTGTATCATAGGTTGGTTAGGGTGACATGACATATCATCTATTCAGGAGGAAATAGTGCTTCATTAAGTTAGCATCTTTGTTGATTATGAACTCCATTTACTATTTTAGTAATTATCTCCCAAGGGCTACTTCACCGTCGCTTGGAATTTTTCCTGAATTAATCTGCTGAAAAAAGCCGTTCTAATTGCTTTAACATTTCAACAATCTATGCAATGGATCCACTTTAAAAGTTCATTCAAATTTATAATTATTACCACTTCAACCAATATTCTCTATTTTGGGCATTTACAATGAGGAAACGCCATTGGTACTGATAAATAGTGTTAACCCTTAGAGCATGTTTCAACTGTAAGCAACTATATAGATGAAAAAAAATCTTTATTAGAACATTTTAACTTAGGGTCATCTACTTGGATGCAGATTTTTTCCTTGAATTAAAATGTACCTGATAAATAGGACATACCCTTTATATTTTAGTATGACAAAAATAATATACAATATTTCTGTAGCTAATTTTAAGTAACTAATTTACTGTATGCTTTACTATTTTCATTACCAAAATTTTTATTGAATTCAATGGATTTCACTCCTTTCTGATGCAGCATGAAAACTTCTGTAAGAGTAGTTTCTGCTACTTCTTGCTGATACATTCCTCCAATTCCTGTGTAAGCTCGTGAGGGCTCCACTTCGGCAGAATAGTCAGGTGGAAGCAGAGTCAGTTCCAGTATTTAGTAATTTTTTGTTTGTCTGTTTACTCATTTTTAGCAGCCAGATTAGTGCTATGGATATTGACTAGTATTTGTTGTTAAGTTGACCTCCTCTCTGCAATCAAGCAGATCTCCTGTCTAAAAATCAGTTTTACAGTCTAGTTTTATAACCAGATTTTTCTTATCCTGCAGTATGCCACTGTTGTGAAGTAAAATACGCATTGACTGTTTCAGTGATGTAAATAGGGAATTTGTTGTATGTAAAACCCTCCCAAGACAAAGGTAGGTTTATTGTGTGCTACAGTAACAACTATATCAGCCGAGAAATAAGAAATGAGAAATGTAAACCTTAATGTGGCCAACTTGACCGCATAATACAGGCATATGATAATCAGCAGCAGTATTGAACTTAATGTTTTCTGTAATGTTAGATAATTTATTTCAATATGAAATAGATTTGTTCTATTCATGATTATGAACAACTTTACTCTGCTCTCATCTTTGGTCCATATAACACTGAATGCCTGAAATTCTATCTACTAAAATATAAGCAAATAAACAATTGGTCCTTACCAGGAGAAAAATAAAAGAAATTACATTACCCTTCCGTCCTTCCATTTCCTAGCAACAGTGTCTTCAAATTATATTTTGTCCATCCAAAAGTGAGTAAGCTCGTGTCCTTCACTCTTGTCCTAGCCTAATTCAGTTTCATTTTTTCATTTCTTTGTTTTAATTGATTTGTTGACAGTTTTCAGTAGATGTCATTATGTGACTGTGTCCTGATGAGTCTAACTTTTGCAAGAGATTGAGAGTGAGATTTATGAGAATGTAAAATAATTATGCTGATTTAAGTGTACTGGTAGTATATTTTGCTTTAATTTTTGCTTCAACAGTGAAATACCAGCAGTTTTCAACAGGATTTTCAACTCTGTCTTTACTGTACAACACAAATTTAGATTTTGTTTCTCACTATTTTTTTTATACGTATAGTGTTGATCATTACTGTGAATGTTTTATAGATCAAAACTTGGATCATCTCCAACCCTTTGTAATATGTTGAACTCTCATAAGGATAAAGGTCCGTTCCGTTAAGCTAATCTAGTGTGAGGAAAAAAAAATATTTGTACTATTTTCCCTGAAAGAAGTGAGAAAGGAAGCTGAATAACAATGTCTATGTAAGAGATCTTTGTAGAAACAGAGTAAGATATGAGGTCTAAAGGAAAGCTGGTTTGCTGTGCACCATCCTTTTTAAAGGCTCTTGGTTGGAATAGGGAGCAGCTGTACTTACAGGCATTTCATCTTGTGCATATTTGGAGGGTGTGAAGGCATGATTTATAAGGAGAATGCCTGTAATGCGAATGTGTCAGGCTTGACATGCTGAGAAGAGCACGGAGGGAGACCCTGAAGAGAAGTACTTTGATCTAAGAGGTACTTTAAAACTTCTGTTGGCTTTCGCACTCTTTTGACATTGTAGGGATAAAATATTTCACATATAAGATCCCAGACAGAAGTTGCCTAAATTTTCAAAAAGCTTCATTCATAGATAGCATATTTTGCTCTTTTGGTACAGTCAAATCTTGAAAATGATGCCTCATGGGCACAGCTGCTGGATTTATTACTTGACGCTTGAAGGACTTAGCTTTGTATTCTTGCTTTCAAATTCAAAATCAAGCTGTTGTTAAATTATATAGTGAGTTATTGCTTAACAGTCACAAATAGAAAGAGAGAAACTAAAAAAAAAACCCAAAACGTACTAGGTGTCTTAAGCTTCCAGAAAAAATGTTGCCACTTGATATATATGCATGTGGGAAACTCTCTTCATGTTTCATTCACTCTAAATGTACACACTTTAAAGCTCTACTTTTGTGTACTGATAGTTGCTGAAGTATTGCATGACAAAGGATGGAACACATACTGCGTCTTTGCTAGACCTAAATGTCTTAGTAATGCTTTCTACACTCACAACCCAAATTTCATTTGACTGAAAAAATAATACTGGAAAATACCTTCTACAGATAGTTAGGAGGCAGTTTTGGGGAAACAAGTTGTTAAGAAAAATTTAAGCCATTGAAATGTCTCTTAGTATTGATAAGCCCCAACAAGTGCTTACTGTATTTTATCTTGTCTGATGAGAGTTTTTCACATATTTTTCTGAATATCCATGATTATTACAGGCTGGACAGAATTTTGCTGTGGTGTATCACTGTTAATTCTCCAAATCCACTAGTATCATGCCAAATAAAGGACCTGGGGGTCCTGGTGGACACCAAGTTGACCATGAGCCAGCAATGTGCCCTTGTGGCAAAGAAAGCAAATGGTACCTGGGCTGCATTAGGCAAAGTGTTGCCAGCAGGACAAGGGAGGTGATCATTCCCCTCCTCTCAGCACTAATGAGGCCACATCTGGAGCATTGTGTCCAGTCCTGGGCTTCCCAGTACAAGACAGATACAGACATACTGGAGAGAGTCCAGAGAAGGCACACCAAGGTAATTAAGGAGCTGGAGTATCTCATATGACGAGAGGTTGAGCTGGGACTGTTCAACCTGGAGAAGAGAAGGCTCAGGAGGGAATCTCATCCATGTATTATCTTAAAGGAGGGTACAAAGAAGAGGGACTCGGGCTCTTCTCAGTGGTGCCCAGTGACAGGACCAGAGGCAGTGGGCACGAACACAGGAGGCTCCATCTGAACATCAGGAAACACTTTTTCACCGTGAGGTTGAGCGAACACTGGTATATGTTGCCCAGAGAGGTTGTGGAGTCTCCGTCCTTGGAGATACTCAAAAACCATTGGGACACAGTCCTGGACAACTGGCTGTAGGTGGTCCTGCTTGAGCTGGGAGGGTTGAACCAGATGACCTCCAGAGGCCCTTTCCAATGTCAACTGTTCTGCAATCCTGTGAAGATGCCTGCCATGCATTGTTAGGGCCTATGTCTGGTCTATCCAGGCATCTTACCTTCTTGCACTGGGATAAAAATTTACTTCTTTTTTGCGATTAGCACAATTTAGGCAGCTGACATTCTAGGCACACGAGCAAAATCATAAAGCATACTGTGAACTAACAAACAGTCATGATCTGTCATGTATTCCCAACAGGAAAAAAAAGCTGACTGATGAAACTATTTGAAGCCAGCCGTTTCACTGGCCTGCCTGTTCCTATTCTGGCAGTGTCCTCTTCCTGGAGGTAGAGAGTAATTTTCTTGTTACAAAGGGAATTACTATGAGACCTCAAAAGCTGTGCTGCAAGATACCATGCTGTCTCAAGATAGCTATTTTAGTCACTTGACAGAGTGGTGTAATCAAAAGATTATGCAGTAACAGCAAGACTGTTGATGCATGTGCACTGCCACCACTTACTTTATGCTCGTGATAAACGATTGAGCAGGACAGCCTATGGGGCCACTGTGCACAGTGCAGCAGGATGCCCAGATCTAGTGGTGTGGATTGAGGACAGAACTTCTGAGCTTTCATGCCTGCTGTTACACACTTCTATTTTCAGGTGTGGCTGTTGCTTCTCTTCTCCCAGTTGTAAAATGGAGTATTTTCTTCCCACCGTGTTCTAAGGATTAATTAGTTGACATTTAGAAAGAGTTTCAAAGAGGAGAGTTAATAGGACAGTGTTAAATCGAAGACACGAGAGAGCACAATCTAGTTGTTTTTTATCTGAGCAATCTCACTGATGTCAGAGCGCCAAATTCCTTTTCTAATCTAGGAAGTGAAATCCTGGGAGGTGAAAAACCTCTGCAGCTTGCATTTGAAAATTTGATTTAAAATCTATCTGACCATGATTTCTGAACTGTGGTGTGATGAATTACATCAAAGTAAGGCACCTGAATATGTGACTTCATTTTCTGTTCTGAGTACTCAGCAGCTCTCACTAAAGTCAAGAAGAAATGTGCAAAGGGTTTTTTTTTGTTTGTTTGTTTTAAATGATGTCACTTAAACAGCTGCTTCAAGTATGGATTTAAGAAGCTAACTTTGGTTATCTTGGCTGCTCAGAATATTAAAAAATTTAAGAAGGGCTTTCATTATATAGGGAAGTCATGATGTGCCTTCTCTGAAGACTTCATCCATAAATAAACTCATGTAAGCAGGACATAATATTAATATCAAATGAATAGAGCCTGCAGCTACAGCAGGTGTTTGAAAGGCAGAGTGGCACCAATAGGCATAATTCAAAGTTCATTGAAATCAGTGGAAGAAAAAAGTATATCTTTTTATTAAGTTCTATATTTTAGCTAGCGCTTTACAAGTGCATGTATGCATTGATTAATTTTAAAATTAAGTATCTAACAACAATGTTAAAGTACTTTTAATCAGTACAATATGCTTCTGAAAAGTCAGGTTTATTTATAAAGTACAGATGAAAAGAGGACTTCATTAGAATTATTAAATAGCTAGTATGCAGGGCTCGGCTGTGGTATCTGTGCAGGGCTTGTGCAAATAACAAGAATCCCAGGGGTGGACTCTTAACGCCACAAGAGACATCTTGTCTTCCAAGTCCATCAGCAGAAACCCCATGGATGCAGAAGCTGCCTGTTCAATGCCCAGGTCTCCTGTGACTACCGCAGTAATGCACACCGGGGTGCGTATACTGTTGGGATTGCACAGAAAGCGCAGCCTTCTGTGTGGCTTTCCCAGCCCTTGCGGAGGAGGTGGGGAGAGGAGAAGCCTGCCTTTCTGACTGCCGGGCCCCCCCATTAACCTCCAGATTGTTTCGTTGCAGCTGTGCTGAAATGTATTCCATACACCAGCTGTCAGCCTAATGTAACTTGAAATGGGCTGCTGTAATAAACCATTATCAAAGCACTTGAGGAGAATGTGAGCCTTGACCTTATCTGGATAATTATCTAATAGAGTGCACAGAGTGATCCCTTTAATTGGTGTTGTCATCCTTTGCAGCCATACTAGAATGTGCTGCCTGGGACAGTTACCCATTGCTAGGGTGTCCTCGTACTTTTAATATCAACGTCTCCATTATAGTTCTGTAGCTTTTGCTATAGAGGAG
Organism: Ibidorhyncha struthersii; assembly: GCA_013398815.1. Classification (NCBI taxonomy): domain Eukaryota; kingdom Metazoa; phylum Chordata; class Aves; order Charadriiformes; family Charadriidae; genus Ibidorhyncha; species Ibidorhyncha struthersii. Next base: position 162,305 of record VZSZ01008647.1, on the reverse strand, counting down.
AATCATGCAGGATTGATAAATGAATTTTCTTGGGAGCATTCTAAAAATTCTGTTATTTAAATTGTTTGTTAAATCCACTCCAGTCAGTTCTTGCCAATTACTGATCTTATAGACTGTGTTATGTAAGAAATCCCTGAACAATATAACAAGTTTAGGTGATGGTCAGCAGACTGTCAAAATGCAGGTCTGCTTGGTCAAGACAAGTTTTTCACCACTTCGTGACCCACTGTTATCATGTGAGGCGAGAGGCTCGGCTATTCTAGGACACAAATTTGCCTCTTTTGCTTACCACACAAAAGCAAAATTTTTTGCAGAGTTGGGTTCATCAGTACGTCTGTAACAATTCATTTTGGTGAATGGGGGCAAAGAAAAGGACCCAAACAATTCCTCACTGAGTTATTTTATTTAAGAGCTTTCAACAGCTTTGGTTTTTAATGTGCAAGAAGGCATTTTCTGAGGATCTATATCTGCAGATGGGGGGGGGTGTAGCTTTTGTCATTCTTTTCTTCTATTGTGTCTCTCAGCTGCTTTCCGTTGCAAGTTTATCTAGTGGGAAAGACTGACATTCCTTCTTAAGCAGCAAAAGACATTGTCAGTTCCCATTACAGGAACTCACATTTTTTGGACCATGAAAAAATTCTACTAGTGTTCATGTGTTAGTCATATAAATATACTTAACTGTATTTTAGGTAAAATGTAACTGAAACTTAATCATAAATCCAGTTTATCATCTCTGAAAGAAGTATCTCATAATCCGTATTGCTGTCCTGTTTCTTGTCTGTATTGCATTCTGAAAGGTCAGATTCTGGCAAGCAAAATCCATGGTTTTAATAGATGCTGTTTTCTGACAATACATCGCACAATTTTTTACTAAATAATTATAGTACTGAAATAATACTATTTCATTTTTTACCTTAGTAAGAAGCCCTGCTCCAGCCTGTACTCTTGGACTATCAGCCTCCTATGTCTCTCAAAATCAGGTGCCCAGAAGAAAACTGATCAATGTTCTCATTAAACATGTTTATGATTTTTTTTTATGCTCTAAGCAATTTTTTCTTAAACAACATACTATGAAAATACTCCAATCATTCCTTTATGCTGGAAAATTTATGTCAACTTAAGTTACTTGTAGTTGGTTGCTATATTTTCCTAATGAATAATTTAATCCACTATATTAATACACTGAAACACTAGCAATCTTTCACTTGCATCTGATGAGAGAGAGATTTCAGATGTGAATACCAACTCATATTTTAGACTATGAGAAGAATGGAAACTGAATGCACTGCAGATTTTTAAAAATGTTTGTTGATAACAAAGGCCTTTGATTTTTTTTTTTTGCATGCATATCAGTGAAAATACAATGCAAAGATTGTCGTTATTTCAACAAAATAAAGATTTAAAATACAGCAAACAAACCCATTGTGCCAGTGCTGTAAAAATAAAGTAACTGTATGAGCGAGAACTGATATAGGTCAGTTCAGCTGCTCTCCATATTCATTGTGACAGTTATTGAAATAGCTGGAGGCGGAGTGGTTACTGATACACTATCCTGTATTTAGAGTTTTAGATTCTATGGCATCAAAAGCAAGACCACTGGGAGTACTTAAAAGGACATTGGTGATACAGAGGTTGAATTTCATCCTGAGAGAAGAGATAATGATTCTTACGGATTTTGGTGCTGAGACACAATTGACAAGGCAGTAGGTATTAGAAGCCTATGTGATTTTTTTTGTTGTTGTTATGACACAATTTCTCTGTTCCCCAGTTCTCCACAGGTGCCTACTTGATGCGGCCCATAAAGAGAAATACATAAAAAATGTTTAGATTCTCAGATATTCCTGTAACAGAGATCATTTAGCCCCACCTAAATCATAATCCTAACCTTACTTGTTATATTGATTGGGCAATCGAGGATGAACATTGTCATGTTGGGCAGACAGAAAGTGGTAAGAGTTCCCCTCCTATCCTGAACAGTTTACTGGTCGCACAGCTAAAGCATTTGTAGCATGAGGGGTGCACCACACTAGAATAACAGAAGAAATACTGTGGAAGTTCCATGATCCTGTTTTATTTGAGTGAGGAAACAGTTGGATTGAGACAAACTGACAGGGACAGAGATGACAGTACAAAGGAAAAAAACACAGGGTGATAAAAGCGTGGGGTGCAGCGAAGAAACAGGGAGTCAGGGCAGGTCTGGTCTGGCTACTACTGCACTTAGCATTTGGCTTGGTTTTTCATGCAGTTTTCCCTGGGGAAAAAGAGGGGAGGGAGTTACAAGAACACTAGTGATTGCTACTGGACTATATTTTTATCTAATGGAAAATATTCATTTTTAACACAGCACTTATACAGGAATAAATTCATTTGAGAAATGGACTTTTTTTTTAGCACAGGCCACAATTTCAGGAGTATTAAATAATATATGCCATTACCAGCAGAATTGGGATATTCTCAGAAGAACTACTTGTGTAGAAATAAGTATTGTAGCTTAGAAACAGATACACAGGCCCCTGAAATTCGTGCAAATCTGCTCACTTCAGATTGAGTCTGATGCCCAGGCAGACAAACTTCACATTGCTGCAGATTCGTATCTCCTTGATAAGTAATCCAGTATGGTTGAAAGGTTGCTTGGGAATATTGTAAATAAAGGGCATGTAGTAAGACCTTTCAGCCAATGTTCGTAGTTAAAGGTGAGAAAAGGGTAGGTTTCATGATGACTGATTAAGTTTGGAGTTGCACTATGCCTGCAACTTAATAGCAGTTATCAGTAGTCAAGATGGATTGTGAATAGTATATTCTATTAATATTATTTTAAAAGACAGTGTTCTTGACTGCAAATCTTTCTTTATGACTTTTTTTTTCTGAGAATTGCCTTCTTTTTTACAGAAGTGTGGAAAAATATTTCATAGGTACTGTCATGTAACAAACATGGGTTGCAGCTCTGCTAAGATCTGTATTTCATGATTATGGCTGTAGCCCTAGCACAGGCAGCTGTGCTGATGGAGCTTGAAACTTTTGGTCAAGGTGCAAGTCTGATTCCATGGTGCGCTTAAAGCGCTGTACCCCAAAAGCAAAATCAAACATGATTTTCTCTTTTGCACCAGTTATTAATTATGCTGCCTTAATCTTGCAGCTTTTTGGATCTTCATGAGCGCTCTGTTGCAAGATAAAAGCAAGATTTAATTTGACATTGACTTGACTTGCAGATAACTCAATTTTTAGCAGCAAGTAGGTAAGATTCTTTAAATGCACTTGAATAAAATTGATACTCTGTGCTAATTCTCATTAGAGGATTAAACTATAAGCACTTTATGAAGTTGTTCTTTATAAAGTTATTTTTATCAAGTTAATTTTAATTGACAGAAGAAAAAAAAACAGAGGAACTCAAAATAGAGGAAAGCACCATTATTCAGAAGCTTCCAACCAGGAAATTATTTGTCTACTTTGAATATAAAAAAACAAGGACTCTATACAGAGAGCACACTGGGCAAGCTCTATTCAAAAATCTTTTTTTCTGGGCCCTCTAATAAAAAATTCACCTGAAACATACTTCAATTTCTTGGATCGTTATTCTCTGTAATATGAGGAATTTGAGTATGAAGAGGAAAAGGTGTTATACTTTCTTTCTCTTCTTTTTCTTTCCTGCTTCATCTGTGAAAACTGGCAGAATTGGCACTGCTGATCCAGATTTATTCCATAAGACAGTGTAAATCTACCTATGTGCGACAGGGCAGTGAAGGGGCTATTGAAGAATAAACCAGAGATTTATGGTTTGTGATTGAGAGATAACTTTTTTTTCTTCCTTAAAAAAAGGCTGTTGTTTTTTGTACATATCCTGGGCAAAGGTAACCAGATATTTCATAGTGGTATTCTTTCTGTTGTATTGAGTTGCGTAAGCTGTTCGTATCTTACCTTTTAGCCTGCTGTGATAAAAATCGCCTCCCTTCCATATCTCATTTTACGTCTAGTCCCAGTGGTCCATGTACTGTCCTGGGAGGATGAAAAAGAAATAGCTTACTTTCTGAAAAAGCAGTGTGACCTGACTAGGTTCAGATGGCTAAGGATAAAGGAACGGAGTAGTTCAGGAAGGAGAATTGCTGTGGCCGAGTGACAAGGATGAAGCTAGAAAGCTCTGTGCTTCTTGTTGGGAGGAGAAAGGAAGGAAGCAGTGCTGGAGCTAAAAAAGCAAATGGTGACACTGGGGAAAGGCTAGGAAGGAAACTGATTTAGCAGGGAAAGAAGACAACTTCAAATACTTTAATGTTGAATTGGAATGATTTTGTGCTTATTTATATTCTGACAAGGAGAACCTGAATTGTTTTATTCTAATAATAGTAGGTGGCAGCCCCAATCACACATTCTATTTAGAGAGCAGCAGTCACTTCATGGAAAACACATGGTATACGGACAGGTATTAAAAACTGGGCCCAGTGAGTGAGACAATTGTGAGCTAGTTGAAAAGTGATATAAAATGATAATAGCTATTATAAATAATAACTTGATGTAGGTTGCTACAGAGTTATTTCCCATTCAAAGCATGTGGTATGTCCCTTTTTTGCTGTAGTCACAGTGCTTCTTTTGTATTCAAGCTTAATATACTGTTAACAGGTCATATAAATCTATTGAATTAAAAGATATTGTGTACAATGATTTGTTTTAATTACAAAATATCACATGTTCTATTTAACTGTGGGTTTAATGAATGGCTATTTAATTAAGGGCTTTAAATCAGGTAATCAGTTTGCATCACTGGGCAACAAGTAATCAGTTTATAACATGCAGTTGAACAGTCAAAAGGAGCAACAGGCAAACCTTTCCCTGCTAGTGTTTATTGCCTAATTAAATAATCTGGACTCTAGGGTACGTATAAAACAGGGACTAGATGGTATGTAGGAAGGATGCCAAAGGAGGATACTTGACAAGGCTTGATGAAGCCGTGAAAATGTTGGTAGAGGCTTGTCATACAATTCTCTGTGTAAACTATAACAATTCGCTGGGTGCACTATACCACATTTGGAAACAAAATGTCTTATACCTCTGCCTATCTTTGGCAAATACGTTACAACTCTAATAATGAGACATTAAGGGTATTTATTATTGGCTATGAAATGAAGGAACACATCAGTTAAGATTTTCTTTTTGTGGTAATATTAAAATCTTTTTTTTTCCTTTTTTTTTTCCCCTCTATTTTGCTGCCTCTTTCTAGTTCTCTCACATCTTAAATGATTTCTGGTTGAATGAAATTGATTACACGTTTCCATGAAAAACCTGCTGTTTACATCAATATCTTTCAGGACACATGCAGTAATTGAGTATACTCACATCCTAGGGGTGAGATACACCTTCTAAAGGTGTAAAGTGAGGTAAAAGAGGCTTTTCTATCTGCTTAGTCCTCCTACACACTTGTATTTATGATTATAAACAACTGTCTTCATATGATGTCTCTGCTGTCATCCATTCAGATTTTGATTTAGTAGATTTTAAGGATGAAGGGGGCCATTCTGATAATCCATGATGCATTTTGTAGGCCATAAGATTTCAGCCAACAATCCTCGTATTTGTCTCAAAAGCTGTAGCTGATCTATTGAATCATTTTAGAAAGACAGTCAATCTAAAAATAGAAAGTGATGCATAATCCAGTACAATGCTGGAAAGTTATTCTAATATTTTATTTCCTTTATTGTTAAAGGCTTAAATCTTATTTCTCAATTTGTTTTGCTTTCCTTCAGCTGAGCCTAGATGAACTGTCAACTAAAGAGCTTCTCCTTCTCATGTAGACCCTTTTTATATACCATAAGTAAAGCACTTCATACTGCTTCTTCCAGGTAATAATTAAATACATGATTCCTAAAGGTTACAATTTAAAAGAATTATTTGGGAAATGCTAGTGATTTGTAAAAGGTATTCTAGTTTAGCTGATAAACCAAACCCAAGCATGATCCTCAACTGAATATGGGGATGTGTCATGGATTTGGTGGTTAGTTTTACCTTTAAGGCTTTTAGATTTTATAAAACAAATTGAAATCTGGTACACACCACATGCACATGAATCAATTATTACTTTTTTTTTTTTTGTCTGCTTAGGTTATGGCAAATACAGGTTTTCCATTTAGACTTCAAGGATAGATTTCTTTTCTCCCTCATCGTAAAACAGCTAAGTTATCATGATGGTACATCTGCGCAAACACACAAGACATACTACTTTATAAATAAGTGCAGTAATATTGCATATATTAAAGTTCATTTACTGTGCTCCTTTCTTCATGGCCCATTAATAAAGCATTTTTTTCCCCTTTCCTTATCATTTTGCTGAGGCAGAGTAGGATGATTTTTTTTGGTGTAGGAGTTTTGGAAGGGGGGATTAGAAGGTTTTGTTTTGCTGTTATTCTAGGTGCAACTTCACAATATGTATTTCTTCATATCAGCCTAACAGTACCTGCACAAAATACTGCATCTTTACTGTATGCTGACTGAAGAATTTTGTTTTTCAACTTTTATAGCTATTTTAGATTGGGTCTTGTGTCTTGACTTTCTGCTTAGATTACAATTTCAATTTTAACATATTCAGTGGCTATTTGAATGAATTATAAAAATGGGAAGAAATGCAGATGAGTTGAAATCTTGAGTTTAGGTAAATCACGCTTAGACATATTTTAAAAAGAACTGCAATTTTAATTCTGCTTAATAAGAGCCTGACAGCATCTGTAGTAGAAAAAAAAGTATCAGTTATCATAACACCTTTTACTGTTTTACTGGACAAGCATTTTACAGTAAGGACTACCTATAGATGGCACCAAGAGTAAATATTACAGGAGCTTCACAGGAAAAGTCATAGTTTTATAATCCGGCATATTTGTGATTGTATAGAAGCAGTACTCAATGACTTTCTGAATATATACACTGTTACAGTATTTTTATTAGTTCTTATTGGAAATAATTTAAATCCTTCATCTGACCTCAGCTGAATGTAGAATCTGGGGACTGGATTCAGGAGATATTTGGCCTAAGTGGTCTTCAGCTTAATTTCTGTCTTTCTAGTCTGTTGGTCTTTCGACAGTTCTGGAGAGCATACCTTCTCCCATCAGCGAGCAACATCTCAAGGCTCTCAACTCCTGTGTATGCAGCTGCAGGAGTTGCAGAGCCGTAACAGTGTCCCAGATGTTCTGCCTTTCCCCCAGCTGCAGCCTGGTTCTCCTGGTACACTAGCAAAACCTTTCTGGGGGAAAACAAAGGGGTGTTGAGTTACATTAGGGATGGTCCTGGCACTGTAATGTTTCTTTATGGCTTTCTTACCCCCACTCTGTGCAATGAACTGGGAATGAATCCTGGGAAGCAGCATCACCCTTTGAGGCAGCATGGCCTTTGGTGTCTGTGATTAGTACATGAATCACTATAGTTTTGCTGTCAGTCTCTTTGTCTAAATTGGCTCAGCATCCCCAGTCATAAAGCTTGCAATGCCAACTTGAAGCATCAGCATCATTAATAATGCTATGTTACTTTCCATCTTTAACTCCAATATAATAACCAAGAAAAAACTGTCGGTAGAAACTGTACAAAGCAGGCAGTCCCAGCATTATTCACCTCCATAAATCAAAGTAACATGACATTACATTCGTTGTAAAGAGAAGTCAGGCTGAGACTAGAGCAGGACTCTGGAGATTAGAATCATAGAATTGTCTAGGTTGGAAGGGACCTTTAAGATCATCATAGTCCAACCATCAACCTGACACTGCCAAAACCACCACTAAATTATGACCCTAAGCACCACGTCTACCCGTCTTTTAAATACTTCCAGGGATGGTGACTCCACCACTTTCCTGGGAAGTGTACAGATGATGGAAAGCCCATATTACAAGTTTTCCTGTTATGTCTCAGGCAAGGTGGAAAACAACAGTATTTAGGCAATGCAATGTGTGAAATAAAAAGATTTAAAATTTTGCAAGGTAACTGGTAACTATTTTAATTTTTAAATTTATCTTTAAATGTTGAGTTGTGAAATAATCAACAGAGTATCACAGTACAAAAATGAATGGATGGGAAAATGTTAAAAGACTGAAAAACTTTGCACAGTGCTGTTGGAAGTCTTCATAAAAATGTAAAGATCTCTTGGTCTGAGATGATGAGTATATTCTGAAAGTAATCTTTCAGCTATTCTTCTTCTAAAAGGTGTGACTGAAGCTGTTTTTCCATTGCAAATGTTAGTATTGCTAACCTGTGTGCAGCACGGTGCTAAGTGAATGATGCAAGAGATACATAATAATGAAATTCTGTCCCTCTGTTTTTTTTCCCCCCAGAGGGATTAGATTGCTAATAATGTCTTTGGTGTGCTATGAGCTGATAAAGGCCAGAGGCCCCGATTCACCACTTCACTCATTCTTATGAAAATGCGTTTTACGACGTGGAAATTGGGAGAATTTAGAAGTACGTGCTTGTAAGACTAATTCACAGAACTCCTTAGATTTTTGTAATTTCCTTAGTCCTTTACTACGACCACAGCCTTTACTTTCATTCATTACTTTAACAGAAAACATGGTACAAAATGTAACATGATGAATGGCCAGTTGCCAAAGCCCTAGTACTTGGAGCCCACCTCCTCATACAAACAGGTTTGTGTGTATAGATTGCACACCAGAGGTTTGAAAGGGCCTCTAAAATAAAAAAGAGACAACAAGATTGAGGTGCAAATATTTAAGTTTATTTTGTGCATGGCAATTTTTTGACATTGCATGTCTACTGTAGCTTTTCTAAGCACTTCACCTCCTCTAGCAGCATCCGTCCTGTAAATACTGAGAACCTGTATTTTAATGTTAGTTTTTAAAGACTGAGAGAGTTCTCACGGTTGTTGAGGCCAGGCCCTGAGAGGGAAAGGAGGGAAGAAAGGAAAGATTCATGTTTTCAGGAACTACTGTCTTCAGAGTACATTTTCTCTTTTGATGTTGGCTTGACTACTGTTTTCATCACACAGATAAACTTTCCTGTCTTACTGTTTATTTCATGTGATTGGACTTCAAGCAACGAAGTTTTCTATGCAAGAGACAGATAACACAAGTGGTTTTTAATTCTTTACCATCCTCCTCTCAGCAACTAAGTCTCAAATAACTACCATTGGGGGGTTAATACTCTTAGGAGAGCTTTGTTCCTTCATCAAACAGCAGATTTTCTGGTTTGTTGGTTTTAAAAACCTTCCATAAAATAAGTTTAAAATGCAGTGCGTGGCAGTGCCATTTTTGCTGAATGCTGATGCAAAACCTACAATACATAAGGCTACTACAGTGCTAAAGCCACATAACTTTCTTGTTGAAATTAAATGTTTTGTCTCCAAACAGACACAGCCTGTCATGGCATGTGTCATGCTGTCATAGTACTATTCTTTGTGTCTCTCACATTTTGAAAATAATAAATGTACTGTCCCATAATTATTTTGATAGCGTTTAACGAAGTTGAAAAGTCTGCTACTTTAATTTTATTATTGCCTTTATTTTTCTCAAGTGACATTTTATAATTTCATGCCCAATTCCTTCTGATTGAAAGAATTAAAGTTGTAATTGTTTTAATGTAACTGTAAAAGGATGTGTAACTCATTTGAACCATGACATCTAACTGTTGAACTGTACAGATACAGGTACAAACCACAACATACCAGCACTAGTAATATCAGCTGAAACACTGAAGCAACAAAACTATTTGTTAACCTCCTAGTACCTATAGTAGGCATTAGCACCATGGGCATTTTGTGTTTGGAGAGTAAGGAATTATTATGGATAACAGAGCAAAAAGTGAATTCTCCTTATCTCCTATATAACTTCTCTCACATTGCAACAATCTTACATAAAGTACTGTATACTTTAGATATCTATATACTATATACTATATATATCTCAGTATTTTTAACATATTTAGTTATAAATGAATAAAATAATGGTAGAAATGAAAGGAAGTGTCATTGCTTAGTCTTGTGCTTTAAAATTTCTTGTGTATGTTTCATGTATTCTTTTTAATTATGCTTGAAGCTGATACACAGTTCTTGTTATTGTTACTTTTATCTTCATAGAATTTTTTTAGCTAAATCAAAACATCTTTGTACAGAAGGAATTATGAAGGTATTCGAGGCTTCTATCTCCAGTGATATAGCAGAAAAATGTATGGACCACAAACAAAAACTGCTATGCCATAGCAATTTTTCCTTAATTAGGCACTCAGCAGTATTCTCGGGGTTTCTTTGTTTTATGCAAAATCCTGAACTGCAAAATTACGTGGCATTTTTAGGTGGAATAAAATTTAATAGGGTTGTGAATTAGTTATGTTAATTAAAAAGAAGAAATATTGCACAGTAGCTCTCTAGTCTTCCATGTGAACTTTATACAGTTTTAGATTTAAGAGGAGGAAAAGCATAGTTGCCCTTGCTTTAGCATACAGGAAAGTAATTAGCGAGGCACTCTAATAGAAACAGCTAAAGCTGTGAGAGACAGGGGAAAGACACTGGAAAAGGCAGAATAAGAAAAATAGCTTCAAAACGTTAGGTCGCAGAGAGTCACAGAAAACAAAGCAAGAAAATGCTTTCTGCAGCTAGCTTCATGTTCAGTACTAAATGCTGCCTTTCTCTTTACCCACCTCTTTGGTTCATTAAGAGTACCAGCTGTCATCAAGAGACAAAACCCCCAGAAAAAGTCTTGCCCTTTGTGAATGACATTCATGTTCTTCCGTGTGACGTCCCCAAAATGTTTCAAAGCCCATGATGGACCTCAAAAGGGAAGTTGCTTGTGAATTAGTGAACGGTTTATGGAATATAGCTGACATCTAAGATGGCGTTTCCAAGTTGTCATCCTGTTCAGTGAAAGACTACCCAGGAGCAAGGCAACAAGGACACCTCCACGGGCAGTTGCTCGTGATTTCCTGCAGTAGCGCTACCAGCGAATACCCCAGAGGTTGTGGGAGCTGGGGAAATAGCCTGACTGGGCTCTACACTCTCCTTACTCACTGCTTTCAGTTACGTTCCCACAGGCTAAGTAATTTGTTTTAGTCTTATGAAGTAGTTTGAATTAATCTTCAGACTGACTTTATTCCACTACTTATTGCTAAACAGCTGGCAAAAGACTTTTCTTTTAACTGAACCATTCCTCATTTTCTCATTGTCTTCAGTAACATGAAGGAGCAGAAACATGGGCATGATTATCAATTATGATTATCGCTTATTTACATCTGCTTGAAATTCTAGATGCTTGAAAAGTCTGCTTGCTTTACTCAGTATGAGAAAAATCCTTTCATTAAAAACCCATGACTTTTTGATAATTCTTTTGGTATGTCTTGCTGTACTAATGCAGTCTCTGAGAACACGGTATTTTGAGGTGGTTGTCATATATTACCTGCTAGAAAGTTGCACTACCTACACCTGTAAGTAGTATAATATTCTGCAAGTTCTAAACTGGATTAATCTCTACGTATCCTTTGCATAAAGATTTCTTTTCAAGTATGGAAAAGGTAATTTAAATGGCTGCAACACTTTCTGCTTGTATATTTACTCCTGGGATGCATATGGCAGCTGTGTGTCCATACCAGTATTGCATAAACATTTACCTATTTCAGACCTTTGAAAATGTGCAAGTTTAACTTCTTTCCATGAGAATTTATTCTGAGTTTAAAAGTTTATTTGCATTGATTTTTATTGTTAAAATAAGTAAAGGCCAAGTTGCATGCTGTCTAAGCCACACGGGTCTATTAGAATCAGTTCTTCTTTTGTTCTCCAGGACAGCTCCAGCTGACATATATGGGATATGCCTGCATGTGAGTGAGAGACAAATTGCTCTCCCTAGGTCATGGGGAATGCAACCCAGTCCATAAGTGGAAGAAAACCAGCATGTGCCAGTTCAGGGTTTTTTCAGTTTAGAAATGTGCAGTAGGCATCTCCTTCCTCATCATGAAGGAAATGTAAACAGTCATTTCCCCAAATACATGCAGAGTATGTCTCAAGATTCTTTCAGGCAGATATGATTGCTTTTCTTCATGCAGCAAGCCCCTGTCCTCTGTCACACCCTCAGTTGTAGCGTCCATACTTCCTAGTTGAGAGAAATTCTGTCTGCCCCTAGCAAAGCATAGAAGGCAGCTTCATTTACAGTAATTAGGCCGTATTGACCATTTCATGAACGCACCCAAAAGCCAACACTTTTCTTCTGGAGGCCAAGGGAAGGAGACGGTCTTGCCTGAGATATGGCTGCTGTCAGGTGTTGTAAAGATGCTTCAAGAGGCATGAGTTAGGGAAGATTTTAGCCATTCTTTTCATAAATTTATACAGCCAGAAAAGGTTCTCATTAGGAGGGTTAGCTCTCTTACTCTACTAAGATATCCTGGGAAATGCGTTGCTGCCTTTTCTTGCCCAGTCCCAGCGGATATTTTGAACGTAGGTCAGTTTGAGCTCTTATGTGGGTCAACATAACGTAACTTTGCATCTTCCAGTTCATAGAGATAATGTGGTCTCAAATACCAAAATAAGTTCTTAGACTGAACGGTCTCTTAGTTATCATTAGGTAGTTTCTACTAATGTTTTCTATACAGTGTATCAGCTTGGTTTACTGGTAGCTATAAACATCTCACACTACTGCAGCTACTCAAAAAGCTTGGGAACAGATTTTGAATTTAACACTTGCAGGCAAGGTGTAAAGGCTGACAGACGGCTCAGCATGGGGCAGGGCACAAGCAGAAACTCTTGCAAAATGTGTTGCCAAAAAAAGAAAGGAGACAGTAAATTTGCAATCTCTGCATGGGAAGAGGCAACAACCAAAATCTCTTGAAATTTGTGAAGGTGAGAAGAAAATAGCGTGGTGGAGCACTCCGGGCACAGAAAAATAATTATTCACCAGGTCAAAGTTACTCATGGCTGACTGGGCAGGTAAGGGTGGGGTGAAGGATATTGTAGGCAGTGGTATGTATCGTCACCATTCAAAAATAAAGAGACGCTGTCGGCCTGCAGCCCGCCTGGGGAGGACACCGCCCTGTCCATGATGTGGGCACCCTGTCTCTCCTCCCGCTGCAGCCCCAGACCTGGTGTGCCCTGATGGTCCCTGGGGCCAGCACTGGGTGCCCCAGGCAGAGCTGAAATGGAACCCCTGGGCCCATGGGCAGGGGAGCAGGTGGGGGTCCCCGGTGGGCTGCGAAGGCCTGGCACTGCAGGCTGTCGGTGTGGCGGGGGAAATGGTAGGTCTGGCTTCCAGATGAAATTGAGGTGGTTGGGTGTTTTGGGGGCATGGGGGTTTCTGGGGTGCTCATTGCCCTGTGCCGTATTTTGAAGTGTAAAGAGGCAATCAGAAAGCAAGTTGGATTTAAAGAAAATATACTACTGCTGTTCATGCTTACAACACTATGAGCAACTAGCAACCTAGTGCACACAGAAAGGGCAGTAGGTGTTTTTTCTCTCCAAAATATTGTTTGGTTTGTTTGAGGGACAGGCAGAGAGATAAGATGCCAGCGGAGAGAATAGTGTGCTTGCAGAGGGTTGCTGGGATTTTTGTGCTGTTTCTTAAGGGAACTGGACTTAGCCTAAAGAGAGGGAGGTGAGAAAAGTGAAAGGGAAGGAAAAGGTGAAGGGAAAGATTGAGGAGAGTGGAGGGAAAAAGATGGAGCTGCAGAGTGAAGACAGAGTGTGGAAAGGATGTTATCTTAATGTAGCATGGGTAAGTAAGTTATTAAAGTGAATGCATGATTGACCGCAGAATGTTAGCAGAAGTTTAAGTCACTTAATTGGTTTGTTAATCACTGGCCAAGTTGCTTTCTCTCAGGCGTGCATAACAGTTTCTTGTTTTTTTGCAGCAAATACTTTTTAAAAAATGTTCTACAGATAGAATTTGAGGCCTTGAATATTTGCTATGATAGTATGTGAGCATGCTTCCATAGCTTCCTGTGCTACAAAATCATTATATCCTTAGTAAAACTTATGAAACAGGTGCACTGTGTGCTTTTTGGAGAAAAAAAAACAAACCAACCACCTCTATCTTTATCTGATTAAAAGCCTAAACTAAAATCCCGGTAGCCAAGCAGTCATGGTTGTCCCAAAGAATTCTCTCAAATAGATTTATTTTGTACCTGAAATGAATTCTGCAGCAAGTGAAGGTTAATGTGCCTGTCACCCCAAAAGGAATGGTGGGTGCAGTCATTAATGAGTTCCTCTCTCTCTTTTATGTTAATATCAATGGCTCAAATACCTTTCTGAACATCAGATTCACTCCCTGCTTTTTATCTGTTCTCCTTTTCTCCCTCAGCCTCCACAACTCCTTCCGATCAGGTTAACTTGTTTTCATTTGTGGCAGTCATTCCTTCCACAGCCAATACAGAAACCCATTAAATCTATAGAGCAGGTTAATCTCAACTAATAATTACTCATTAATCTTGCTGGAAATACACATTTTCTTCATCCCATTGCCAAGTCACAAGCCTGAGAAAAAAATGAAGTATTTAATCTGTTTTGTAAAGTTTGTTAATGACAAATTCTGGCTGACATTGAAAAATTAGGTCCACTGTGTTGGGGTGCATTCAGTTTTAAAAAGTGATTAACTATATGCCAAGCTGTCAAAGAAATTTTGCATGAAAAAAGAGAAGTTGTTAACATTATGTCTGTGCCCAATGATTTCATAATGTCCGTTTTAAATGTACATGGAAAAAAAATCAGCAGCATACAGCCATTTTCAAAAAGTGGAGTTTTGAAACTGTCAAAAGAGAAGCCTGAAACAGCTTTTTTAGTCACTCACACCATCCCTAGGTTTCCCACCCCTGTATCTTTGACTTGAAAACCACTTGTATTTTCCCTCTAAAATTTTAGTTACATTTGCTTGCTAACTAAATTGAACACAGACTTTGGCTTTCCCGAAGAGCTCCTCCTTATTCTTGCCCTCCCATCAAACCACAGCTACGTCCTGGGAGACTGTTTTCCAGTGCAGCCGGATTTGCTGACACAGGTAGGTCATAGCCTAGGATGATTTAGAAGTCCCACACTTGCTAAATAATTCAACCTATTTTATGGCTATTTGCTTAATATCCCATTTCTGCAGAGTTGGTAAAGTGTCTGACAAAAGGTCAAATTGATTGCGCAGCTTCTCTCTGTTGAACTTAACTTCTGCTGCTTCCTGATGCTGCTCTCAGTATATCTTCACTTCTGATTGATTTTCTTAATTCAAAAATTGATGCAAAAAGTCTTTCCTAATGAAAAGCGTGTTTGTCAATATTCTCCACTCCCTCTATGGATTTCTGTTACTTTTTTATTTAGATTACTGGCTCCTGACCTGTTTATATTCTGGTTTACTTGAAAACCCAAATCTTTGGTCTCCATACAAAATATCACATTTGCTCTCATCTTCTATATTGCTATGCTCTTTGGTAAAAGGCATAATTTCATTTTCAAGATCTTTTTGGGAGCAGACAGCAGCCTCATGTTACCAGACCAGTAGAATATTTTTAAATTCAGAAAGAGAAGAAAAATAACCTGTTGTGAGAAGCAAGTCTTTTTTCCTGGTCAGAGATGAATTCCCAGATAAAAGGAGATATTTCTTCTTTGCCTTGTGACACAAAGTCAGACTTAAAAAGCCTTTTACTTGTTCAAAGTGTCTCGGAGGCTGAAGAAGTGACACTATGTGAGACTGTGTATGACACACAACACTGCTGTGTGCTTGTTCTGTGGATTCAAAGTACGCCTTTGGTTCTTGAACTCTCTTTAGTTTGATAGAAAACCCATCATAATGTTTGACTATTACAAAGCTCCGTCATCTCAGATGTTGAACTTTACCTGACGCTTGTATACATCATACAAGATGTAGCAAGTGAAATTGGGTTACAGACATTGTTTTGTGTTGTGGTGATGAATTATTTCTGTCACTGATCACCACACCAGCAATGGAGTACACAGCTGTAATAACACATTTTCACATTCCATTTGTTAGTTCCTATATTGATTTAATCTTTTTCTGATATACCATTTTTTCCCTTGGACTTAACTTTCCTATTAAATAAAGCAACTTTGAGGTTTCCTTTATTTGAAGAATAATTTTTAACTAAAAAAATCCTATATTTGAAGGGAAAATAGCACACATTACCCAGTCCCCTAAGATTTTACGCAACCGAGCATATCCTCTCATTAATTTGGTTTTCCATGGTTCTGTATTGCTGGTGTGACAGGCAAGCTGTTGAGGTGAGACGTAATGTGAATGCACTTGTGACAGAAGCACCTGCCCTCCTTTCATTCCCTACTAATGCAAAATGTGCAAAATACTTGTCTCCTGGAACAGCAGATACAACAATAGTTGTTTTCCCTGCTAATGCAGAAGATCGATCCTCACATGGGTACCATGCACCCCTTCTTCATCAGTTCTTCAGCATAATACTGCTAGGTAGGAAAAAAAGGTTTTTCACTGCCTATGATGTGATGTTTCTTTTTCTATTCCTCTTATTTTGAGCTAGCATTATGTGTCAGAAGGATGTGAAGTGAGACTTTGAACTCTGAATCAGCATGGACGGTCAAATTTTGGTTGATCAGGAAATCTTTCCTAGCAACTTTTTGATATGAAAGGGGAGTGAGTTGGTAGTCTTCCTTCTTATCCTAATGCATTGTATTCAGCATTGCTGGGCATCTAGTGGGTTTTTCTGATGCAGTGAACAAGCAACTGATTTGTTGTGGAAGACTTAACCAGCAGTCGTGCCTATCAGTGCACCGATTTTCTTCTGGTTTAACTATAGCAGTTCAAGATGAAATGTTGTTCACAAATTACAGACTGCAAACTAGTCTAATTTATGCTTATCGCAATACCGCCATAAATGCATATAGATTGTAGAAATAGAGTATTGCTTTGGAGGAGAATTTCTCCAATGTCTCATATTTTCACTGCATCGGTCAACAACCAAGATTTGAAAACACGAGGGGAAAAAAATTTCCCTAGCGTCATGGCTTCTCTGCCCACTTTTGATGCTTGCGTTAAAGCTTTTAAATAGTACAGAGTGCTAAATAGTATAGAATAGCATTGACTATTAAGCTTTACCTATGAGAGACGGGTGGTATGGCTTTCTTCAGATTAATTTTATCTGTCAGGCCATGTGGTTCTGCTGGTGACTAAATCAACAACAGAAAAAAATATGCAGATTACACTGTTTGGAATAGCCTACTTCTTTTTTGCCCCTTTTTTACCCATCCCACCTCTCTTTCTTTAATACAGCGCTCAGAGCAGCTTTCTGTAACAAGGCTTGGCACAGACCAGGTGATGTTGCAGGCGTCCGTGTTCTCTCCATGAATCTGGGAATATCTTCAGCATGCCTGTTTAGGTACAGCTTTCACTGACATTAGCAGAGTTTATCCAAGATGGATTTGTTTCTATTTTGTTAGCATTTGTAGAAGGATGAGAAGGTGAGTGCGTGAATGGTCCCTTTTGGACAGGGACAAGGGAAAACGGGAGTTACAAAAGAGTAATTGTAACTTCAGATAGGAAAGGAAAATAGGAGATACAAGCCCCCAAGGCTGAGGGGGACAAAATATAATCTCATTTACTTCCTATTAATACTTCAGAATGTGGACAGCAGCAGAAATAACTACTCTCTATGATCTAAAAATCATGGGTAGTCAGAAATTACGTGGCAGCCAAGTCAATTACCAAGAACAAAGCTAAAACTCTATGTGTGATATGAAGTGATTCCAGCATCTGTGCGTTTACCAGTCTACCCATAGCTCTGTCATTGTTGGACACCTGCAGGTTTCATTGTGGCAAGTGCTTGCCATTTCCACTGCATGTAACCCTCCTTTAAGGGTCTGCAGGTCATTTCCATCAGTATGAGAGGTATTTATGAACCCTGTAAAAGGGACTGCTTGTCAATCTAGGAATGATAAAACGTTTTGTCCCCACATTACCAATTCTGAAAATGAAGCTGCCTGCAGATAGTAGGGGAAGTGTTTTCGTACTGCAAATGGACACATTAGTATACCTGTCTCATAGCAAAATCATGAGGTGTTTCATGCTGTTTTTCAAACAACCAGCACAAAAAAAGAAATAGAAAATAATTAGGTATCACAAGCACAGGCTCCATATTAGGAAAACAGCTGAAAGGAAAAAAGTTGTTAGGTGGATAAGTGTAAATTTTGGCAAAAGGCAAAATCCTTTTTCTTTTTTCAGAATTCACCGGTATTTTTGATGTTTGACATTATCATACTGCCCCAGCAGATCACACTCCCAGATTTGATTGTCGTGAAGGATAACCTTACTTTTAAAACAGGAAACATGACATATAATAAGTTAAACTGTGTAGCTATTAGAAATCTGATGGAAACTTCCAATGAACTTTTTGAATTGCAAATCTTCATTTGCAAAAAATTTCTGACCAGTGTATCCAGAAAATCCTTTTGTAACTCGGAGAAACCACTGTTAACCCAATTAGTTGGGATTTAAGTACGGTACTTTCATAAGTGTTAGCTCTCCATGGTAATTCTAGTTCACCTAAATCTGTTCCTACTTGAATCAGGAGGAGTTTTACTTCTGGTTTCCAGGAAGTCATGGAAGTATCCAACCCTTCTTAAATTGGTTTGCTTTTTACTGTCTGACTTAAAAGCGGGTCATCTTCTCCAAAATTCTTGCAGGGTATTGAAAAACTTCCAGGAATACTTACAAAGCTGATACAAAATGGTAGGAAATGTCTTGGTAGCTCTTTTAACAAAGTTGGTTAGCAAATCTTCAAGTGCTTAGGCATGTTCTCTTCTTAACATTACTGAATTGGTTATTCCCGTAGACAGTGAAACAGAGTAAGTCTTAAAGACTTGGTGGTCTGTAATATTTTTTTAAAATAATTCTGCTATTCATTAGTGTTGCAGAACCTAAAGAACAAGAGTTGGTGGAGATAAGTGCTGTATTCTACTGTCTATTTCAGACCCTGAGAAAGGCTTTCTTCATTTATAATGCAAGAACAACATTCCCTGTTTACAGTATTTGCCTGAGCTGAGTATGTTACGGAAGAGAAATTGTAGGGATCTACAGAGCCACCATGCACAGTACCACACAAAACCCTTACTTGTTCTTGGAGTGGTCTTCCCCACGGGGTTACCAAATCAAGAGAGAAAAGTGAGTAAAACACAATGAGAGATTGTGACATAGGACTGAGCTTCTGAACAAGATCTGAGGTTTTGCAGTACTGGCAGTGCTATTTCATGGTAACTTTAATGTCACAAGCCAGAAAATGTTAGTAGAAAAAAGGGCAAGATTCTGGAGTAATCTCTGCATATGTGTAGATTGTCAAGCAGAGGAACAGCCTAAATGTGCCCTAGAAAGGGTTTAGTAGGAAAAAAAACCCACAACACCACAACCCAGTATAGAAACAACTAACAAATTAATCCAGTAAATATTTGTGTGACTTTAAATGAAATAATCTTATTTCTGCTTTGCACAGCAATTTATCCTGTCTGTGCATCCTGTTGGCTCACTAGACACTTTAAGGAGAGCATCAGCTAACCCTTAACTCTGGCCTTAGTACCGCTGCCTTGAAATGGTTACAGGTCCGTCTCTCCTGAAAAACATACATTTGAGTATTGATGTTTTTCGTTCGAATTATAAAGAATCCACCTAGTCGATACACCTCTGATATTTGGAGGTGTTTTAAATGGTTCTTGAAGAACCGGTGAAAAGGACTGGAATGTGCATTTGTGTATGTTAAAGTGAGGTTGTGGATGTTAGCATAAAAACACTGAGTTGTGGCTCAGAGTTAACCATTCATGTGCTGCATAAGCAATAGAAAAATCCTGCGCCTAAACTCCTTTCTCAGTATACCAACTTAAAGGCATTCTTCCTTGAGGAAGTATTACTGGAAAGCCTAAAATACATTATAGGATTTCCTTCTACTTCTCCCTGTCTGAGGTCTCAAAGTTTTCCCAGCTTCAGCATACAATAAATCAAACATTAACGGAGCACTTAAGGATTTGTTAAATTTTGAGTGTAAGGGAATTTTTGTGATTCAGAAAAAGTATGTGTTCTAAGGACAGGAAGGGTATATGTGTTTGGAATGAAAACAGTTTTCTTCCACTTTGATCAGTCAATTTTATGGGATAGGATCCCTTTATATAAAGATAGCAGTCTGTAAAAAGGTCAAATTATTGAACAACTATTTCATGAATATGTGGCAATCCATTTTAATACCAATCATTGATCTTGGCAATAAGAGTGAAATCCCTTTGAATTTTATTGTTAGGTTAAATTTCTCTATTAAATATACTGCAAAACTGTGTGCGTGTTGTGCACCGCTGCGATAGATGCAATGCCTATATACCTGTTTTCTTGTTTTTTCAACAGAGCTTTCCTGAGATGGTGATGCATATTAGCACATTGAAATGAAACAGGATGGCCGTTCACTGTATTTCAGAGAAAGAGAACATGCTCAGGCTGCTGTGTAATTAATTACCCCTTGGAGATATTATTTCATGTGGAGTAGATTTTCTTCTATTAAATTGCCATTCATTTGTGACCTTTAATTTATCATAAACAGTCTTCTTTCTCCATCCTAGGCAGCGATGGAGAACAACAATAAATTGTTGTATTGCTCTCCTGAAATGACACTTAGTGCTCGGCAGGGTTAAAGGAAGCTACTAGGTTTGCCATTCAGGAGCTACAATAAAGGGCTTTACAACATCATTTTCTATCCTTTGCCCCCAGCAAAATTTTACCTCGTTGAAATTTTAGAAATACAGTTAACGGTTGGGTTTTCCCTTCCAAAAGTTTCTGGGAGTAGTCGTCGATCGCATCGTCTTTTTTATTATTATTGCATTGGCCTCAGCAGGTGTTTAAAAGAAGTTTCTAATGCCAAACCTCTGGACCTACTTAGCTACTTTCTGTGTCCGCTTTTGGGGGGAGGTTGAGGCTGTACTTTGGTCAGCCCCAGGGAGTGCAGGTGAACCCGGGGGAGGTTGGTAGAAGCCAAGTCAGTGGTTGGGGTTTTTTTTTCCCTTCAGACCCTGAAATGTCGCTCTTCCTTCCTCAGTGCCTATACTGTGTCCTACAAAATCGGGTAAAACTGACCTCGGCTTCGCTGTGACATTTCGAGAGGAGAGTACTGAAATGTGCACTGAAATTTTATGACTCCCAATCAGTAGCGATAAATGTTAATGACAGCGGATGTTACGTATGTGGTCACTGTGGTTCAGAAAAGTGGAGCGGCTCTTTCTGAGTTGAAAGGAGCCTTTAAGTTCTGGACTTGAGTATGGAATTTAAAGAAAAGGCTAAAAGGCAAGCCTCTAGTCCAGTCCTTCAGCCTTTACCTGAGCATTGGCAGCAAATAATGAAGGCTGCGTGCTATGACATTTTTAAAAATTAAAATGGGTATAATAATCATATTTAGTTTCATTATAAACACTGGGAAGGGTTTATTCTGGAGTCTAAGCCGGTGGGGTTTATTCACGTGAAGCATTTGAAATACGAAGCTCGTATTTATGTGAAGGAAGGGAAGGCTCTTGTTCCTGAGGGGTCCTTTGTATACAAAATAAATAGTTGTGATCGCACAGGTGCTGACCAACTGAAGGGGTCAGAACGAATGAGGCGCTTCAGCGGGAAACCCTCAGAAGTTCAGTCTTTTTGACTTCAGCAGAATAACTGAATCACTTAATCGTTTGCAACCGCGCCGAGGAACGACAGCAATCATTTACAAGCATAAATTACATCTGCAGGGGTCGTGCACGGGGTGGTAGGAATTTGTCGTGAAGCCTCATTTCCACTTTTGGCATCTCCATCCTCGACCCC
>VZSZ01008647.1:16927-139662 GCA_013398815.1 Ibidorhyncha struthersii | reverse complement strand
ACCGGCTTGAGCTGCTGCTCCGGAGAGGAGGGAAACTCGGCTCAGCTTTGAGGAGGCTTCCCGGAGCGAACGGTGAAGTGATTGAGGAGATTAATTTGCGAGTGGGCGACAAAGGTAAAGAGTTAAAGATGGGTCGTTTGTTTGGGGCCGCTTCGTAGTTGGGTTGTTTGGGATGGAACGAGAGAGTTCGTGGCAAAGCGTATAACTTGTTCGACGCGTCACTTCTGAATGGCTTAAAAATATGTTTTTACCGCAGAATGCTTTAAATCTCGTTACAGAAGGGCGTGTAGGTAGCATAATAGATTTCAAAGTCCACGTGAAATGCTACCTAACTTGTGTCTGGTGGGTTTTGTTTGTTTGTTTGTTGTTTTGTTTTTTTTTGTGGTTTGGTATGTTTGTTTGTTTTTTTTTTAACATAGTTCTTGGCTCAAAAAAAAAAAAAAGAGAGAAATGGGTACGTTGAAGTCCATTAAAGACAAGAAAATAAACGTTACTCTTCAGAGGAAGAGTCTTGTTTTCCCAAAACGTTGGGAGCAGCAACACTTGATTTGACTGTGGTTATATCTTGTTTCAGGTTGTCTAAAGCAGAGATTTAAGAAAATCAGTCATTCCCCTGAAATAAAATAATTTAATAGACTAATCTTTCTTTTACAATTTTGGGTTTTTTTTTGCAGATGCGTACTTTGAGCTTGTAGACCTGTTGCTTTGTACTTTTACCCTAGAAAGTATTCTTAGTAACTACTGTGTACTCAACCGTAGTGATTGGTATCTTTTTTTTCCAGATTGTAGTCTTAAATAGGAGAGAATGGGATTTGCATCTGGTATAATTATATTTAATCTTTAAGTCTTTAGCAAGCTTTTCAGGTAGACTTTTGTGTAGATGGGTCAGCTCTCTTGAAATACATTACAGAAGATTAGTGAAAATAATACATGGTTGCGACCTCCTAGTTTCATCTGATGCTGCTCAGGTCCCAGGGAAATGTGACTGACTGTTCAAGGGATTAAATAAATGAATTTCATGTGGAAGTCAGTTTTACGTGAAAAAGTCCCAACGGCCTTTTCTGACACAGGTCTGTGTATACTTGTTAACAGTTTATTTACTGGTTTGAGCATTCGGCTGAATTAAAAGGAAATGTCTAATATCTTAAAACAGCCCCCCGTGTCTCGTGCATCCTACGGAAAAATAACCAGGGTATAAAGCAGATTGGTTTTACATCTTATTCCGGATTCAAGACGCTGCAGGAATACGTTGTTTTGGAGTAATACTGTTTACTAGGGGATTGCGTTTGTCAGATTAAATGAATAAGCCTGTATCCTTCAAAATTAATAAAACATATGGCTTTGAGGGAGTTTTCTTTTGCTATAACTGTAACTGTTAGTTTTTATAAGTTAAATTTAGAAACAAAATATTTTTCTTTATCAAACTAGTTTAACTGCTCAGTCTTCAAGGCCTGTTTTGTCTTTTTTTTTTTTTTTTAGGAGCATTCTAGAGTATTCAGCATGAAAAAAATCTTACTTCACATGTTCTGATCCTTAATAGACCAATAAAACTATCTTAATTGCGTCAAGATCAGGAACTAATTTTATCTCAAAAAAAGCTTAGTAAAACTGATTTGATGTTTGATAGGCATTGAGTAGTTTTAATGCTTTGCCCAGCTTATCCAAGCTTGTTCCTAGTTGATCCAGCTAGTCCTGTTAACTAATTCATGCCATTAGATGGAATTGAAGAGGACTGCTTAACTCATTATGTGGCACTTTTGACTTGGCTGGGGTGTCTCAAAGCACTCGCAGTAGTGTGGATTCTTTCAGGAGCTTTTTAATTGCATACAATTGTGTTTTTGGGGGCTTCTGAAGTCAAACATCCAGAAACCTGTTATCTTCCTCATCTCCCCTCTAAGATGCGCTGTGTGAAGACCCCAGTTAGTCTTGGCTGTGGGAAGAACGTTAAAATGACTCCAAAACAGTTATGAAGGGACTTGTGAAGCCCGTGGTGACAGAGCAGTACCTGCAGTTATTTTAACAGTTAATTCCAGTCTCCTTTCCTAAAGCCCCTTGAGTCTGAGGTGTAGAAATACAAATTCAGTGAAGTCCCTAATAGAGTGTGCTCGTGGTGGAACCTCCTGCGGTTGATAAATATTTCAAGAAGCTGAAAGTTAGTGATACATTTTAAATGCGCTGCTAAACTGAGATACTTCATGGTCCTTTGCATACACATTTGCATTATTCATTTGTGCTGTGCAGGTAGATAATGGGCCAAATCTATCTTTGGTATTACTCCACTGATTTCTGAGTAACTGAACTAATCCAACCATATGTGTACATCTTGATTTTTGGAAGTTCAAGGTGAAGTTGGAATTACTTGAGTGGTTTTATTATACAGGTAGAAGTTGTTTATGTACAAACTAATGATGTTCAGTAGCTTGGGCATTCTTTCATTAAAATGATAGTAAGCAGAAGGTATATATTTTTTTTTTCTTCTTTTTCTGAAAAAAACCCAAAAAACGTGTTCAGTCTTCCAGTTGCTGAATCCTAAAGTGACTGACAGAAAGGTATGATGAAACAGCTGTCATTGGTAAAAATTAATCTTAATACTCTCTTAAAGTAGAAGATCTTAAGACACTTTTTTGTAGCATGATACTTAAAGTAGAAACTCTCTCCATGTTTTATGACTCCATACAGTGGGTCCATGATACTAACATGTGCCACACGTGTGTGTGCATGTGCACATACACAAAGACGTGTATACAAACTGTACACATAGCTGTACTTTAAATATATGAGGAACTTGCTTTAACCTATGGGGAGAGGCAGAGGTAACAGAAAATGGTAAGCCTTGATCTAACAGCATGCACTAGTTTTAAAAGGCTGACATTATGTAGGCTGTTCAAAAGGAAGAATATATAATGCATTTGATGGAAGCAGCTATCCCAACGTTTAAATCTCATATAGGAAGGTGATTATTTTGTTTTTTTTTGGGGGGGGGGATGTTCTGGATTTTATTTTTTTCTTTTTAGTAGAGATTGGTGTTGTAGGAAATAATTGGGATACTTTTAATGAGAAATTTAAAATATTTCTTTTTGAGATCCAAAGAAAACTCTTAGCATTGGGGGTTCATGCTGTTACACATAGCTTCTGCTACTGGTCAGAACCTTTGTATGACATTCTCATAATGGTTATTCCATTAGTTGGCTTCTGAAAAAGATAACCTGACAATTGAAGCAGGAACTTTGTCTTGCCAGCTGTGAACATAAGCACTCAGTGGCTGCAGAGTTGTGATTTTTGTCTCTGTCAATCTTGAGTGCTGCAAAACTGCAGTTTTAAGGATCTGGAAGAAAAAGTAGTTGGAAACACAACTACTGGAAGAAAAAGTAGTTGGAAACGCAACTACATGTCAGTCGAGATAAGGCTCTTCGTGTACACCCTGCGTCTAACCCTTTCTAAATTACTGCGTGTATGGCTGAGTTATTCAGTAAAGGTCCTTCATTTTGTGGTAGTGTGGTGGAGCAAATCAAAACCTGGGACTCATTAAGAAAATCACCTATACATTTAGTATGTTATCTGAGAATTATTGCAGTTGTGTATAACTTATATTTAGACTGGTTCTAGAAGTTTTATTCTTGGCGGGCTGAAACATGTTAAGTAAGGCCAAATAACTTCCATAGCTTTAGAAGTTGTCAGAGAAGCTAAAAGTTGGAACACCTCTTCCTTCTGTGCTAGGAAAGGCTGTAAAGGTCTATTAAGACCGCAATAAGTGTTCGTTGTCAATTTCTGCTAAAACTATAGGCAGAGAAATAGTGTCTATTTGAACTGTTGAGTTATAACACTAAATCATTTGGTGATCAACAGGCACTCAGACAGATGTCATCATGTTGTGTTAGGTTAATAGTTGGACCTGATGATCTTAAAGGTCCTTTCCAACCTAGACGATTCTTTGTTGTTGGTTTTTTTTTTCTAGTTGTGGCCTCAGTTTTCCTGGTAGTGGTGAATACTGATAATTTTTGTTTAAAGGAAAACTTGCGTTCTTCTAAATAGTATTATCACTGAATGTGGGTGCAACATGTGTTAAAATATTTTGATCGTGTAGTACAGAAATTAATACTGATTATTACCATTCTCTTCGGATTGTACAAGTGTTGTGTAAGGATATCTACATCTGGAATGGCAGCAAATAGTTTATTTGGAAACTGAGGGCAGATGCCTTCGCTTTCTATTACATAGAGGCTCTCATTTTGGCATATGCACAGGGCGATTTCAGTTGAAACATGTACCCATTCCTTGCTAGACTTGAATGAGCAGTGGCTCGCAGATGATGTTGGGTGCCATGGTGAGAAGGAGGTGGCTGCAGGATGGCCTGGCAGACTGTATGGGAAGTAACAGCATTTTCATTACGGCCTTGATTGTGCAGTTGCTCATTTCTATTTTGTGAAACCACTACACGGTTGGAATTGGTGGTAAGTGTGCAGTCTAACATGGTTGAGTTAACCTCTGCAGCTTGACTTTTCACTCCTTTTTTTTCTTCTGAGTGAATTTATTGGTAACCTTATTTTGACAGCAGCAGACAGTTTTATTTTGACTTCTTACCAGAGCTGACTTGGTCCAGTATCGAGTTTGCTTTTCTGTGTTTCCAACTCTTTGAACTTTTCTTAAGTGCCAGGTTTATGAATGTGCAAAAGGGACATGGCAAAACCTGATATAAATTCTCTTGCATAGAGGATTAAGATTAATCCATCATCGATAATATCAGAGGGGTGCTGTTGACTAAAATGTAGATAACAACATAAAAGTGGCGATATTATGCGCTTGTAGTATTTTGCTGTTATTTTAATGGCTTATCTTCAGAAGGGTCAGTATTTTATCACTGGGTCCAGTCTAGCATGAGCCTTCTAATGCTTTCATCTTTTAGACTGTCGAAGCTGTTAATTCTCACAAGCTGGCCTTCAAGCAATAGAGAAGTCAGCCTGTTGCCAGAAACCTGTAACTTGGAAAACCTCAAAAGCTCTTCTCCTGCAAGAGGTGATTGTCAATAGATAAAGACAAAGAATTAAAACAAAAAGATCTGCCAGCAGGGATTTTAAACAAACAAACAAACAAAACCCCCAACAAACGCTTGGGCATTTTCTTCTCTTTTTTTTTTCTTTTCTTCAAGGTTGCAGTGTTATGTGTCTGTCCTGCCCTGATTTCAGGTTAGATTTCTTTTGGCTCCCCAGCTGACTCTCCCAGCTGGCTTTGGGTGTGCTAAAAATTTAATAGCCAACTTTCAGACTGAGAGTCAAGCACAGAAATTGCTTGATGTCAGTGTTCTGTGAGGAGCAAGTTCTCATCTTTTGTGCTTGGGCTGTGCTCCTTTTCTCCAGGTCACAACGCACAGAGGCTCCGTTATTTTTCGTTGTCTGTCTTTCCCTGACATTCAAGGCCATTATCTGCACACAGCCCTATACTCCTATGACTCTTTTTAAATATTTTCCCACCTAACTGATACTCAGTCGCACAGGTAAAGACTTATTCCTGAGTCCTTCAAAAAAAGCTACTGTCAGCCCAGTCCCTGCCATTAGCCAGGGAGAGAACTGGTCCTCAGTTCCCGTATGAGATTCAGTGCCATTAGGGAGGAAAGTTTGTGGCTGCTGAGTCAGAGGAAATATTAGTGATTTGTCTCTTGTATTTTCTTTCTTTTTTTCCCCCTAATCAAATCAATGATACGCAGTAAAAGCCGGAACAAGTTCTCAGATGGTTTAAAATGAGATATCAAGATCTACTGAAATTAGTGGAACTTGGCTGACTTAGAGGAAAGACACAAGGCATCTCAGCCATGTGAATGTGCTTGGTGATGTTTGAGAAAAACAGGGGCAGTGACTTTGGCTATGGCTCCCTTGTCATACATTTTCCTGCAGGTGCATGTATTAAGACACAAGTGCTAGTGTTTCACAGGATAAGATGCTTACTGTTTTAATTAGCAGCAAAATTCTACATATGTTGGACTGTAAGATCTTGTTACTGTATGTAGACAAGTAAGTTACAAAGCAGCCACCCATCACTTGCAGGTGCCCACAACAGCAGAGGACAGCAGTGACCAGCATACAGTACCACTCAAGGCCATTTCTGTTACCCACGAATCCAGAAGCAACTTGACAAGCTCGGTTAGTCTGCAAAGCAGCCAGGATTTCTGGGAGGTAGGTGAGATTACCTCGCAGGCTCGATCTAGTCCTTGAAGAGCTGACTGACTGCCACCAACATAGCATGTATAAATTATGGGTCAGTGAAAGCATATTAAGGATGCCAGCAGAGTGTGCTGAACATGATGCTGTACGAATTTTTGCATTTGTTCTCAAGCAGTTTGGGTATATGCAGCCTGTGTTTTAATTCAAAAATACAGGGCTAATAAGGAAACAGTCAGTCTATCATAATCCATGACAAATGACAGCAAGTCAAGTAAGGGATATGTGTCCAATATACCATGCAAGCACAACCCTGTCCTTAGGGCAGCTGTCAAAATCATATTGGGGTTGTTTGAGTGTTCTCGTCTTTAAAGTGTTTCCATGGTTGATAAGACCATTGAGGAAGCCTCAGGCAGTTGGGAGGGTATTTGTTCTGGCAGGCTGCAGGGTGGCCTTACTTCCATTGGGTCTCCTGACCCTGAGAGTGGTCTTCTGTAGCTTACACAACTTCCAGAACCATAACATTTTCTTTGACATTACTGTCACTTTGTGGTTGTGTGTTTGTTTTTTTTTTCTCTCCACCTGCCCGGGAATAAAGTTTGTTGCATTGGGGGTAACCAAGTGTGGCAATGATTCAGGCAGTGCTGCACCACTTTCTTCTCTCAGACTTTGCTCTGTGTGCACTCCTGCTATCCTGTCCTGTTGAGTTTGAGGCTTGCTAAGTTCTCAAAAGCTGCTCTGACTTCGGGGTGTCATTCTCTTACCTGATACTATGTATTGAATGATACGGTATTTTTTTGTTAGGAATTTCATGAACTCATCTAAAAGCAGAAATTATTTTCTGACTAAATTCTAAGTCCTTTTTTTAGTTTTTGAAGTGCTTAGAAATCACACATATGGCTGTAGTAAATTCAATACTAGAGATAAGTGGACTCATTTTCTCCTAAACAGAAATGCACACACAAATAGTACCTGTGTTCACCTAAGTGAGCGAGGCTTTATTTTGTCTGTATATGCATGCAGATTAAAGTGGGGTTTGTGTATTTCTGATTTGCGAACTTTTTTCAAACAAAATGCGACTTCTTTATTTTTTATTATTTCAGGTATTATTGAATCCCACTATTAGTTAGTGGGCTGCTACCAATCAGTGTTTTGAATGCTTAAAATCTCCTATGACATTATTTGGCTGTCAGTATGCCTGTACCCTATTTCTTTTTGTAGTGTGTTCAGAAATTGTGAGGCTACTGCATGGCTTCAACTTGGAAAGTCTGGCAGCAGTAATCTTAACTGTTTCTATTCTTTCTTTTTAGTTCTTTGGCATCAGTGTTATACTGCCTCAAAATGGAAATAAGCTTGGATAAATGTAGAGGCTGGGTATCCAGACACTGGTTTCTGGAAATAACTTCCTCCTGTTAATAAGTCATACGATAGGGATGGCTGTGGCATGGCTGCAAGATAGAGCAAAGAAACTGCCTGGTTGGCTGTGACCTCCGGATAGACTCTGGATATCTGTTTGAGCAAACTCTAAAAGGCTTTATGGTTAAACCTTTTTCCTACCAGGGCCTCCTGGACCTATCCTTACATTTCTGTGACAGGAAACAGACTGAACCAAAGTTTCAATTAATATTGGCTGTTGAAAAAAGGAAATGCCATCCATAAAATCAGTAGAATTCCTATTTGGACAGGCACATCCTAAGCTCTTACAAAACCTACTTGTGCAACTTTCTCTCTTTCCATACTTTAAGCTTCTTCTTCTTAATGTTCATGGAACGCTTTAAAAGAATAATTAGCCATTTGGTTATCTGGGGGGATAAATCAGTTGCAGATTTGAGACAGTCAGCATAGGGACTGCATTTTCTGATTGATTTTTCTGAATGACAGAGTAGGTTTATTTAAAAAAAAAACAAAACACCAAACAACAAAAAGAACCCACAACATACTGTTCCATCTAAAAATGAGTATATCTTGGAAGGAAATTTGAAACAATGAAATCTGTACATTATGAAGGAATTGAAAGTGTTTCTGGGGATGGGAGCCCGGTCATTGTTTGCCAGCACTGTCCTTATTGCTTCAGCACTTTCTGTCATGACATAATATTTTTTATATCTTAAGGAATTGATGTTCCTTGTGATTTTTGTCATTCACCTCATGCCGATGTCAACTGAAGTTTGAAACACACACAGTAAGTAAGTAAGGCACAGTGTAACTGTGAAAAACAGTAGGGTTTCTTTTTTTAAAATTAGGTTGAAAACTGGTTTTTAAACTTTTTTTTTTTTTTTTTTAAATCAGTTTGGCCCAGTTTGTCAGAACATCTGCAGAATTCATGAACAGCTTGTTGGCTGAGCTCAACAGCAGGAGAAACTGTAGTCGATCAGTTCTGCCCTCTTCAGCAGGTGTAATACCAGTTGATGGAAATTACAATACATGGTTTCAGGGGACACGTGGATAATGTGTCCAGATGATAGCAACATCAACAAAGTATAGAGAAAAACATGGGCAGATGTTTGGCTTATTCTGTCTACATGGATACATGTATTTAAATNATTTTTAAAATTATTTGAGCATTAGGTTTGTCTACAGTGGGATGAATTGCTCTGTGGTTTTGGCATATAGCAGGCTGGATACTTCAGACCTTCACAGACATAGAGAAGATAAATTATNTAATGGAGTCTATCTACCGTCACGTTGTGGTTTGCTCTGTTACAGAGAAGGATTTTACGGTAGGCTGCTAATCTTACAAAACAGTCCACCTGTTGCAGCAACCATATTTTGCAGTGTCTTAGCTGCAGATTTTTTGCACGCACNAGCCTCTGGGTTTATCTAACTGAATGTTTTTTATTTTTGATTTTGATTTTCTACTGTGGGTGCCAGGAGTATAGTCAGTTTTGAAATTACTGAAATAGAACTTTGTCTGAATTTGATCAATAGAACATTCAAATACATCAATAATTATTAAAGATATTTAGTCAGATTCTTAAATTATGAGTCATTGTTCTTCAGACCCATTTATGTATAAATGAAAGTGGTGGTGAATTCTGCTGTCCTGTAATCAGAAGGTCCTGTTGTCAGTATGAAGGTATGGCAAGAGCATCCCATAGCTGTTATCTGCTGCAGGTCCTTCTGTCTTCATTCCCACTACTAGAGAACTTTTAAAAAATTCTAAATCGTCACTGTTTGCAAATTTAGATTCAGTGCTTTGTAAGATTAATCCAAAAATGTATCAAACTGTAATTTTGAAGCTCATGTGAGCATTTAAATAAAAGCAGTTTTATCTGTTATTCATTTAATGAAGCATGAAACTAACATCTGAATCAAATACCAAAATTTTAGTAAATATGATCCAGTATGTATTATGAGGCTTCATTATTCCATACACATAGTAATATTTTGAAGGTGTAATTTTTTTGTTCTTCCTAAGCTGCTTGCAATGTTTCCCCCTGCTTTTCAAGAAGGTGTCATGTGTAGATGTTTATAACTAGATCATTTGCATACAGTGGTTGCCATTAAAAAGTTTGCATTTTCAGTAGTTACAATGTCATATATCCGAGTTATCCAAAGCTTTCCCATTTCTAAATATTTAAAATTATAATTTAGGTCACATAGTTCTCATCATGCTAACCATTATTTTCAGTGTTATTTCTCACATGACTGCTGCTCAGGTTCAAGTTTGTTTCACTGTAAATAATTTTGTAGTTTCTATTTTAGTGGGATTCTAATGTAGAGTATTTTTTAAGTAAAACATAGTTGCAAGTCATTTGCCTGAAGTCCTGTATCCAGAGCCATGTGTACTCAGTTGCTGCTGAGATATGTCAGCCTCTCTTCCTGAGAAATAAACAGATGAGCCTGGTACCAGGCATGCTCAAAGTAGTGGTGTGCGTAAAACTGTCTACATTCAGTTAGCAGCTGCAAAGTCTGTTTCACTGGATTGAGAGATGTGCTCTGTAAATTCAGGAAAGGAAACTAAAATCCTAAAAAAAATTGGTACCCACTTCAGCATACTTCCAGGAGATTATGTTTCCCTCTTTCCAGTCCGGACAATAATCAAGCTGCCCAGCTTTGTAACAAAATTAGGGTTGGTTTTCCAGACTTCCTCTTGGCTGTGGAGACTGCACCTTATCCTTATGGCAGTACTGAATCTGAAAGGGCTCCCTGCTCCTCTCCTGTGTCAAACATGAACTGGAACAACAAAAGATAGAAACTGTTCTGCAGTGTGGAGATATGAAGCTGCTTAAAGGCAAGGGAACTGTTACAAGAGTTAAATTTTTGAAGTCCTTCCCTCAAAGTGGTATTACACTGTTGTGGAGGGGTTTGCTCTTCCAAAAAAAGATGTGGAAAGTGGCTAGAGACACTTTGTATTCCAATGATGCTGTCAAAGACATCCCAAACATTGTGGCAAAGGCCTCTGCCCACTTTTCATGAATGTATTCAAGGGAGGGAATGCTGTATTTCTTTCTCTCTGTCTCTTTCTGACTTTGCTCTGCAATGGACATGAGCCAGAGAAATGTCTTTCTCGCTCAATGCAGTCTCTTGTTTGAGGAAATGAAGTAGAGCGACTACAGTCAGTGCATCCCATTAAATTATTTCTTTCATTCTAATTCCAGTGACTTTGCTTTTGGAAATTATATGCACTTTGCCAGCCATGTAATATGAAAAATCAGTCTTTACCAAGTAGATCAAGCTTTAGGAATTGGAAAGTAACGCAATAATAAGAAAGCTTCAGGAGAGGTGAAATTTGACTTAAAATCCTGACTTCAGTGTGCTAAATATGTGCTCTTCCTTCTTAAGCCAAAGAGTAAATTACTTTATAAATTTCCACCACTTGCTAAGTAATCAGTTTGATGTCACATTTTGCTTGTCAGGTGTTTGGATAATCTAAAATACACAAGGAACAGACAACAGAACAGGCCCAGAAAATTAAGTAGTCTTTCTTCCATTCTTACAGTTTAGCAATGCAAATGTTGCTGGTACTTGTGTATTCCAGGCTGCTTAGGCTCCCCTCCAAAGGGTCAGAATCCAAGGAGCCAGGCTTATTCAGCAAAGAGGCTTCCTGGGGCTATATCCAGTGTAGCTTCTCAGGTAGAGTAGGGAAAGTTAATGTTTTACACGGGACAGGCTATTAATGTAACTGGAGAGTGTCTGTGAGCAGAGAGGAATAAACCTTGCAAGATGAGACAAGATGGACCATCCATGATCAATTCAGAAAATAAAATAATAGTCTCCAATATAACTTTTCATGTAGTTGGACATCCTATCCTTTTCTAGCCCTCAGGCACACAAGGAAAAAGTTATACCTCTCACACTGGTCAGAATGGGAAAACTTGTAGAAATTCTCCCCTTTACTGTAGAGGTGTTCTGGGAGGGAGAATAATTCTAACGGCACAAAAAGCTACCTAGTACTGTGTGCATGGCAACTGTCTAGTCAAATTTTCCCGCTCGTGGGGTGACCTGTGTTTGCCTCATTACCTTGGTAATGTTAGTTGCAGACAGGAGTATGCCCCTTAGTCATATGCACTGGTACATGCCGGGGGCCACCCAGCTGGCAAGCAGCTTGGCAGAGAAGGACCTGGGGGTCCTGGTGGATGCCAAGTTGAACATGAGTCAGATATGTGCCCTTGTGGCAAAGGTGGCCATCAGTATCCTGGGCTTCCTTAGAAGCAGTGTTACCAGCAGGTTGAGGGAGGTGATCCTTTTCTGCTCAGCACTGGTGTGTCCACACTTGGAGTACTGGATCCGGTTCTGGGCTTCTCAGTTCAAGACAGATATGGACATATTGGAGGGTGTCCAGCGAAGGGCCATTAAGATGATGAAGGGACTGGAGCATGTCTCCTGTGAGGAAAGACTGGGAGAACTGGGACACTTCAGCCTGGAGAAGGGAAGGATCAGGGGGGGATCTCATCAATATGTGTAAATACTTGAAGGGAGGGTGCAAAGAAGATGGAGCCAGGCTCTTCTCAGTGGTGTCCTGTGACAGGACCAGAGGCAATGGGCACAAACTGAAACACAGGAGGTTCCACGTGAGCATCAGGAAACACTTTTTCATTGTGAGGGTGACAGAGCACTGGCACAGGTTGTCCAAAGAGGTTGTGGAATTTCCATCCTTGGAGAGATTCAAAAGTTGCCTGGACACGGTCCTGGACTGCAGGTGGTCCTGCTTGAGCCAGGGGGTTGAACCAGATGACCTCTGTAGGTCCCTTCCAACCTCAACCCTTCCGTGATCCTGTAAGGATGCCTGCTGTGCGTGGTTCCGGCCTGTGTGTGTTGCTGATATGTTGCATTGTCGTTTGTGAGCAGGACGGGGTTTGGAAGTGGCCAGAGTAATCTTGCGTCTTTGATACGTTGTGCAAGCATAGATTGCAATTCCAGATTCTCATTACTTCAAACTAGCCAAGATCATTTGAAAGTGTCATATTTAATCTCATTTCTGTCTCTGAGACATTCAGTTATGCAACTCATATGGCTTTGACAAAATAATCCCAACACATACATGGTCCTGAGATGCTGAAAAATCCAGTTAAGGCATTGGTACCATGGGTTTGGTGTTGGTTATTTGTGAAGTAAAAATGAGGTCCCCTCGTGCCATTTCAATTCATGGCAAGTGCATGTCTCTCCTTCCCCTTAACCAGGGAACAGCCAGAAATACATCTGCTACAGAATCGCAGGCAACGTGGCTGTGGAGGACCTGGAAGGGGAGGAAAGACAAGTGCTTGCCAGCTGTCCCAGATCTTCCACTTAGCTGCACGACTGGGCACTCACACCGCTGTATCACGTGTACCTGAACCACAGCAGCTCTCATCAGACGTGAAGGCGGGTTTCTACCCTGCGTGGTGCTGCCTGTGCCTTCCATCCCTCTTCATCCCGCCAGCTTTGCTCCTGTCCTTGACTCCTCAGAGTGCTGTGTCCAGGGAGCTTTGCTGGGGCTGGAGGTTGATCCTCGCCTCCCTCCCTGACCAGTTTGGAGTGGTTTTCCTGGCGCTGCCATGGAAACGGTGCCCGCAGTCACAGAAGAGGGAATGTGTGTGGCATTCAGCCGCTGCCAGGTGTGGGGAGGAGAGAGCCTGCATTTTATCCAGTCCAAGTTCCCACTGCGAGGAGAGATGGCAGATTTAAGATGGGGGGTGGGGAACAGAAATGGCTCTTAAACCACAGCTCAGAAACTGTGGCTGGAAATAAGTTCAAACCCCCTCTCTGCCATTACATTAGCTTGAAGCGTTAAGTTTAAAACTCAGTATGCTCTGCCTTGTTTTTATTTACTTTGCCTTTCCTTTTTGACACTATTGTATCACAAACCGGTCTGTTCTGAAAAGGGAATTGGAGCTCCTACCTGCTTGTTTTGTGCTCAGGGCCTGTGGCTTTAGCGATGTGGGGTGTATGTGCTAGGTCTTAGACAGAAGCCTTGGGGTTGACAACGCTGCCAGAAGGTTCCTGCGTTCATCGCACCAAGGATAGATACAATTTTGGTCACTGTGTGTTTTTCAGTAATAGACTTGAATATCAGATGACTTCCACAGTAGCGTCAATGAAATATCCTGATTGCAGTTACGGAACAAGTTGATTCATTTATTATTTTTACCCTACCTCATCCCCCCAGCACAAATAACAATGATTCCTATGGCTCTCTTATTTTATAATTGTATGAAAGCAGTAATTCTGGTATCCCTGGTGTAAGGAACATCCCTGTGGAGATGCTTCCATCCGTTTTCATCTACTGACAGTTTCCTGAACAGCATTTTGGTGGCAGCTGACTAGTCTTTGAATTGAAATCTGTCCTGTAATTATGGAAGCAGCACTGTTATTTTAGCGAAACTTGGTAATTCTGCAGTGCAGCAAGTGTCAAGTTGTATGTTTGATCTCCCAGAGCCATAACAGCAGATCCAGTCCGGTATATTTAATTTTTTCGTTCCGTTCACTGTTTTACTGAGAATAAATTGTGCAAATCTGGGAATCTTTTTGTTTATTTGAAGACTCAATAGCAAAACTACTTCGAGTTTTATTGGTAGAATGGCCCAGATTCCCAGTCTAGATGTTTTATGGATGAAAAATCTGGTTTTGTATAAAACCCCCCCGATTCATTATGTTTACTGGTTTCTGTTTTGTGGCAATAAATTTATGTTTCACTAATGGGAATGGCCATTGTTGGTCAGACAACTTGCCTCTGCCAATGACCATGAATATATGCTGAAGGAAGAATAAGAACAGGGCAAGAATATATGATACTGTCTCCTAATACTCAAAAGCTGCCTGTTTTCAGTTTTCCACTACCCAGTGAAGTTATAATGTGCTTAGTAACCATCAAAAGCATGCCTGTTACATAAAGAACCATGTTCTTTCATCTGTTTTCAAGTCTGGCTCTTATTTGCTTCATTTGATATATCCTGCTTCTTGTTTTAGAAGAGCTAGTGACTATGCCATGTGGCATTTTGTAGGCCTGTACCATTCCCTCCCTAAGCTGTATCTTTTCCAGACTGAAGATTCCCAACTTCCTCGTTCCTAGTACAGAACCCATTTCGTACCTTTGATCATCCTTATAGCCCTTCTTTCTGTCTTTTCAGTTCTGCCACATCATTTCGGACATGGAAAGAGAAGAACTTCATACAAATTTGAAGATGTTAGCACACTGTGAATTTATTCAGTGGCGTAAGGCTGTTGGTGCTTGTGTCCTGGTAGGAAAGCTGGTGGTGATCTGACAGTCCTGTGGCAGCCCGCAGGGCTGTTCCTAGGATGACACAGGCATTGACCAGCCAGAGCTCCTGGGCAAGGATGCGGCCATTTGGGTGAGGGACAGTGGGGAGGGCCTGGTACTCCTCGCTGGGCTGAG
The DNA here is from genome assembly GCA_013398815.1 of Ibidorhyncha struthersii. Lineage (NCBI taxonomy): Eukaryota > Metazoa > Chordata > Aves > Charadriiformes > Charadriidae > Ibidorhyncha > Ibidorhyncha struthersii. The sequence goes on along the minus strand of VZSZ01008647.1, from coordinate 124,695 downwards.
CAGTGTGGGGACCTCACCTGTTGGACTTGTTGCCTGAGGGACTACGGAGCTGGCAGGCATAGGACCTGTAGGCAGAGCTCAGCAGGTTGTGCCTGCAGCAGGGGGAGAAAGCAGGAAACTAATAAGATGTCAGCAGCCATGCTGCAGGGGTGAGGGCCAAGGCCTCAGCGTGCAGACCACTGAAGACCAGGAGCAAGTTTAAACAGGGAAAGAATAGCAGTGCACAGGACAGGGCACCCTGGAAGCTTGTGACCTGTCACATCAAGGCAACAGCTCTTCCCTCATTTGGAAAAATTCAGTAGAAGAACAGATATGGAGTCCTGGGAATAGGCTGGAAGGATGAACATATTACCCTGGAAGAGGTAACTAGGCCAACAGCTTGACAGGTCTAACTTGTCAGGGAGAAGAAGTACTGAGTATTAGCAGCAGGAGACTCCCTTTTGTGGTAAACTGAGGTATGCATCTGCTAACCTGACACAAAGTCATGTGAAACTTGCTGCTTGCCTGGAGTCAAAATACGGCCCAAATTCTGCACAGATAGCCAAGACTTACCAAGTCCAGGGACTTGCTACTCTTCCATGTGGGCACCAATGATACTGCAAAGCATGATGTGGAAAAAATGAACCACAACTGCAGAGTCTTTGGGGTTAAAGTAAAGGAGACAGGTGCTCAGGTTGTTTTCTCCTCAGTCTTGCCAGGGAAGGGTGCAGGCAGAAGCGGGCATGTTGTTTAGGTCAACATCTAGCCGTGTAGGTAGTGTCACTGACAGTCTTTCTCCTTCAGTGATCAAGGGACTATGATCTTCCGAGAGGAGAAGAAATCCACTTTTCAAAGTGCAAGGATGCTTTTGCCAATAGACTGAGGAACAATGAGGTGGACTTTAAATGAGGGTTAAGGGATAGTGGAGACAAGTAAGGCTGGAGGGAGCAAGGTGAAAGCATGTGTGGAACAGAGCTGTAAGGGAGGCTATCACACTCCCCTCAAAGACAAGGAGCAGACAGCACATCATCTCAAGTGCCTAGGCACCAACCCTTGTGCTCTGCAGAACAAAACAGAAGAAATGGAATTCCTTGTACAATCACAGAGTTACAGTGTTATTGGGATTTACAGTAACATGGTGGGAAGGCTCATGTGACTGGAGTCCCGCAACGGACAGTTAAGACCATAATGAAAGTCAAAAAGTGTAGAAGATAGATAGAAGAGAAGAAAGGATTGTGCTCTGTGTAAAATGACAGTTTTAATAAACAGAGGTCAGCTGCGGTCTGTTGAGTGCTTTTGAGTCAAAATCGGAGCCACTGAGAGAGACCTCATGGTGTCTGCTACAGACCTGGATAAGGAAGAAGTGGTGGATAAAGCCTTCTTCAGTCACCTCCAAGAAGCGTCAGGCTTGCAGGCCCTCGTTCTCAAAAGGTATTTAACCATCCTGATATTTACTGGGAAAGCAATGCAGGGGTGCACAGTCTGGGAGATTTCCAGGATACGTCAAGAACAGCTTCCTAGTGCAGTCTGTGCACGGGCCAACTAGGAACGGTGCTCTTCTGGACTGAATGCTTACTAGTAAAGACATATTTGAAGATATGAATGTCAACAGCAGTGCTGGCTGCAGTGACTTGAAGAGTGTAGGGGCCAAGGGGCTTGAGAAGGACAAGTGATAAAAAAGACCTGGACTTCAGAAGAGCAGATCTCAACTCACTCAGGGAACTGTTAGGAGGGATCCAACGGAGCTCTGTCTTGGAGGGCAAAGAAGCTCAAGAATTTTGGGATATTTCCCAATACAGCTGTTTCTTGAAGCACAAAAACAGTCTATCCCACTATGCAGGGAAAGGAGCCAGACATAAAAAGAAATTAGCTGGAAAACCAGCAAGCTACTAAGAGAGGGCAAATGAAAAAAGAAGCACTAGAACAGTGCAAAAGGGGGCAAATTCCCAATGAGGAATACAGAAATACAGCTTCAGTGTGCAGAGGTGCAATTAGGAAGGCAAAAGCTCAGCTGGAGCTCAAACTAGCAAGAGATAACAAGAATAACATAAAAGTTTCTGCAGGTATGTTAGTAGGAAGCAGAAGTACAAGAAAGATGTAAGCCTGCTGCTGAGTAGGTCCAGCAAATTAATGAAAAATGGCACAGAAAAGGCTGAGGTACTCAGCCTGTGTTCACAGGTAATGTCAGACCCCAAAACTCTATGACAAGTAGCAACGATGAAGCAAACAGCAAACCACTGAGAGTAGAGGAGGGTCAAGCGAGGGAGCATCTGTACAAATTGGACAGGTACAACTCCAGTGTGACCTGATAGTATGTAACTGAGGGTGCTGAGAGAGTTGGCTATTAGTATCACAAAACTACTCCCTAACATCTTTGAAGGGTCATGGAAGTGAGAGGAAATTACATATATCTGGAAAAGAACAAATATTACAGCCATCTACAAAAAGGCAGAAAGGTAGACTTGGGAAACTACAGACCAGTCAGCCTTATGTTTCTGTGAGAAAGTACGCAACTCACAGAAGTGTTTTCCAGGCAGCTGAAGGCCATGTGAAGTTAGGATCAGTTTTGCTCTACAAGGATCCCCTTGTACTTATCTAGAAGGAATTTCATCTCCCATTTTGCATCCTGCTTTTTCGTGCTGTGAAAACATCCTTCTAAAATTCTCTGTTGTTGCTCTTTAGCCTTACTGACCCACATAATTTTGTATTATTGCCAAACTTGGTCACTCTGTTGTTCACTCCTTGTTTCAAGTCATTTATGTATGTATTGAACAGTGTGGAACACAGAACCAGAACTTCACTAGTGGACACCTTCAACTGTGGAATTTACCACTTACTTCTAGTCTGGACCTCCTATTTAAGAAAGTACTTACCCATACAGAAATCTTCTGTATAAGAAGTTCATGTTTATATATCTTGTGTCCAGTAATTCTGTTCCATGTTATAGGCTCCACTAATTTGCCTGATATGACTGTCTGGCTCACTGCTCTGTAGTCTTACAGATCTGTCTGGAAACAGGCATTGCATTCAGTGATTTCTGGTTCTTGGGTACTACATCTATTTTAAGCTATATATTTTCTAGTTCCTTCAGAACTCTGGAGCAAATACCATTTGATCTTCCAATTTTTTACTGTTTGTTTTGTCAGTCTGTTTCATGACCTATTCTACAGTCACTTCCATTTCAGGCAGATCCTCTGATAAGCCTCCCTCAGTAAGTTCTTAGCATGGGAATTTCCCATGAAATAGCAAAAACCCTTCTGAAGGATTCATTTAATTTCTCTTCAATGAACCCTTTTATAACCTGATCACCCAGTAGCTCTACCGACTTTCCAGGCAGCTTCTTGCTCCTGATGCATTTGAAGAAGGGTTTGTTGTTAGCTGTGATGCCTTTGGCTGTTTGTCCCTTGGAACCATATTGTGCTGTCTTGTGTCTTTTATACGTAACCTGTCAGCATTTATGGGCCTTTATTTTCTTCATTTGAAAATGATTTCAGTTTTCAGAAAGAACGTTTTTGTCTCTAAGGACTTCCTTTGTCCTCCTGTTTAACTGTGCTAACTTCTTTTTGTTACGTCTTAAGCTTTTCTTGACACACTGCATTGGCCCTGTGCTCCCAGTGTGGGGGCATCAAGTAGTTTCCATGCTGCCTATGAGGACTTAACTCTTAGCTTTAAACAAACTTCTTGATTTTTTTTTGTTACATATTTTCTCTTTTTACTGGCTCATAACGGCCAGATTTTCTGCCTTTATGAGCACAGAATGATCACTTAAAGAGTGGCTTCTCAGCTGCAAGATGTCAAACCGTCTTTTATGCCTTATCTGAGACCAAGTCAAGAATTGCATCTTTTCTTGTGGGCATCCTAAGCAGTTGTCTGTGTGCCATCTCTTTCTGTCACTTTTTTTTTTTTTTTTGACTGTACAAACTACAGGGGTAGTTGAAGACTCCCAGAACTATTGCATTTTGTACCCTTCTTTCAAAATGTGTCTGTCTTGATGGACAGCCAGTACTGCCAACTCCAAACTGTGTCATCCTGTACAAGTTCTTTTTATTCAATGAGATTGTTTATTTAATTTGATTCTAAGCTCTTTCCATGTCTTTGTCCATACTAGAAACGTTATCCTGAACTGCATGTTCCTTACCTATTTGTTTTCAAACCGGTAATTTTTAGACTGTAATTTCATTATGTAAACCTTTTTAGTTTGCTCAAAAGATGAGCTATTCATACCAGAAATTCAGAGAATAAGATCATAATGATACTTCTTAAAACTAACATTTTCATTACTAATTGCTTTTCTCTTTCATAAGGAACAATATGAATCTGTTGGGAATTTCCTTAATCTGTGGTATATCTGCAGGGTAGTCAGGAAAGGAATGAATTGCCTAATTATTTTACTAGTTCTCGTCTTTGTAATAAAAATGTAACAAAAGAGGAAAGAGTCAAAAGCATAGTTTAGGCTATCAAAGTTAACTGCTACTGCCACAAAATCATCTGTGAAAGAAAATGTGCAAATCTTGAGGGTTTCTGGTCCTTGAGTTCAACTTTTTTAGCCCATGATGTTTGAAAGCTTGTTTTTTTTCCCTTAATAGTTAATAGTAGTAGAAATAAGTGAATTAGTTGACTAATCAATGTACTGTCTGATAGAATACTAAAATTTTTTGTTTGCAAACATCTTGTATTTGTGCTGAATTTCCTTACAGTTTCATTGTAATCTTCTGTTTATTTAAAAGTCCATCCACATTCAGTAAGTGTAGCAAACTGAGTCTTGCAAGGATGCAGAAAATCAAGCTTCTAAAATGCAATAGGTATTAATTTGCATGCAGTAGGTTGTTCTAAAAAAAAAAAAAAGCCGCATCTTGCTTTGTTAGATAACTTTTGAATCCCTTACTAACATACTAATGACTATCGCTTTAATAGCCACTCATAGCAATATTCAGATCTAGTATCCTCATTAATTCAGAGATTCAAGGATAATTGCAAATTATGGAGTCTGTTCTTGGATATGCTGCGCTGATAGTCTATGTATGGACTGAGAAATCAGTCTCTCTAACAAGGCAAGGAAATTCAAAGGAGAAAATTGTTCACCAGGGTAATTTCTCCAATGGAAGCAGGAGAAGAGGAAGGGACTAGATCTGTCTAATGTCTTAGACCATTCTGGACAAGTGTAAAGCTAATGATTTATAATGCTGGCTCTCCATCTGTACACAATGCCTAGGATGACATGTATCTTCAAAACTCTGGAAGGGAGAACTCGTTGAGACGTATAAATAGGGAACTGGAGAATCCCATGAGTAAAATGCTGGAGAAGACTTCAGATCTCTAAACATGTAGATAGACTACACAAAAAGTGTTTTGTGACATCTCTGTAGCTGTTGCTAGCATCTTGGCATAATGCCTATCAGACCACAGATCAGATCAGAGAAGAAAGGGAGACTAGAAGCTGAGGATATGAGAATCAAAAAAGGTTTTCTTCAATGTCTAGAACATTTTTAGAAGTTGCACTCTTTGAAACCATGTTGTTTGATTTTTACTATTTTTATTTTTTTAGGTTTTCACATGTCTTTAAACCATACAAATATTTTTTACATCATAATAAAGCATCTTCTGGCTGCAACAGGACTGTGTGTTGCTCTTTTCAGAACAAAATTGCACTACAGATACGTATTGGAAAATCAAGGTAAATGGCGTTAGTCCACAGCTCTGCCTCATACATTAGGTTTGCTGAACATGTGAAGTCAGGCTCAAAAAAACTACTACTGTAAATGGAATTACTCTTCTCTTTCCCACTTAGAGGTAGTACATCTTTGTGCCTGGACAACTGGGAAGTAAACAAGACTTACAAGCTCAGGCCAGTGTAAAACTGAAGAGTCAGGGTCTGTTACTAAACTCCAGCTCTGTTTCTCTGGCCCTCCTTGGAGAAGATCCACCATCTCTGAGATTTTGTTTTACTCCCCCATTGGGCTTTACAATTAATAATAGTAAGTCCTAAAGCAAGTCAGAGCTAATGAGTTAGAAAGTCAATTTATCTCCTTAAATTGCTGCTGAAGAAGGAGGAGAATGAAAGGTATGAGATTAGAAAGCTCTTAGTAGTTCTAGTCTTGTCCTAACACTCCCAGGCTTTTACTTACACTTTATTGCTTTGGAGGCTGAAGTAGTTTGCATGGGAGGAAGTAGAATACCACAGCAATCATGGTGGGTGATAAACCATTGGGAGTGTTGGCAAGGGATGCAAAAACTACTGAGAAGGAGAAGAAAGGAGTGAGCGAAAAGACTAAAGCTGGATACAAAACAGAAGAAAAAATGGGATAAAAAAGGACCAGGCAATTTGTAACAGAAAAATAGAGATAATTTGAATAACTTTGGTGATTGTGCTGGAGAAGAAATAATACAATTTCCCTATGAACAGAAGTCCAGGCGATTGGGCAGTGTGCCTTCAGAGAGCAAGGCTTGCCTGTAACTCACAGAGGAACAGGGCAGTGTGCCTGGGGAGCTGAAATGTGCAACTGAATGCAATTGTGACCTCATTTGTATCAGAGTCCTAAAAATAGAAAATAAAATAGCGTCTGATTTCTATAAAAGTTGTTACAGGCATGAAATGGACTTCTTTAAAGTAATCTTACATGAAAAAGAAGGAATAGTTTATTTTAAACAGTCAGACTAGTTCTTTACCCTATAAATAATACATATGTATAGCAGCCCAGATGCCATGCTAATCTCTTGTAAAGAAGCATGGGATTGCTAGAACCCTCAGATCAGGTTGGGGAATGAGCTAGAGGGATGCAGAGTCAGGCTGATAAAATACCAGCACTTATACCAAGTCTAATGTGTCTTTATGTAAGTGTGATGGTGATCAGAGAGTTTGGTAGCCTCTAATCTATGATACAGATTGGAATAAAGCCTTGGAAAAATTTCCAGAATTTATCAGTTCTAGGGTCATGGAAAAAATAGGTTAAAAGAGACCTCTGGAGGTCTGCTCCAAGCAGGTGGCAGACCTTCAACGTTATACTTCCAAAAGCTCCAAGAATGGAGATTCTACAGCCTGTCTGGGCAACCTGTTCTAGTCTTTAACCACCTTTGCTGTGTTGTTTGGTTTTGGGATTTGGGGCTTTTTTTTGTTTGTGAGTTTTTTTTCCTTACATCCAGTCAGAATTTACCTCATTGCAACTTGTGACTGTTGCCTTTGTCTGTTGGATGCACCATTCTGACAAGAGCCTGGTGATGTCTTCACTATAATACCTCATCAAGAAGTAAAAGTCTGCAGTTAGGTTCTCCCTGTACCTTCTCTTCTCAGGCTAAATAAGCCAAATTCCTTCAGCTTCTTGCACGACATGTGCTTCCACCTTCTCACCATCCTGCTGGTCCTCTGATGGTCTTGCTTTAAAATTTTGTCATGTCTCTTGTCTTGGTGGCCCAAAACCAGGCTGTGTACTCAAGATGGCAGCTTCAGGAATACCAAATAAAATAATTAATTCTTTGTTCTGCTAGAGGCTGTCTTGCTAGTGCAAGTGCTAGTGAAGTCGGTGGTTGTCCAATAATCACCACAGGAATGCACTGCTGAGTTGCAACTTGTTGTCCACCAGACCTCCAGGTCCTTTTTGTAGAGATGCTGTAGCATTACACGGGATTCCATCCTCCGTGCGGGACTTCTCGTTGTTTTGTTTCTGAACTTCATTATGCTATCATTGGTCCATTCCTCCAACTTGTCAAGGTTCCTCTGAATAGTAGTCATGCCCTCCAATTATACGAATTGTTTCCTTCAGGTTGGTGTTATCTGGAAACTTGCAGTTGCACATAGGTGCAGTCATAGCTATTAAAGTTGGTTGTTTTTTTTTTTTTCTTAAATTTTTTTTGCCTCCATCAAGATCCTGCAACAATGTATCCACCACTGAGTTTTTGAATTTGCCACCTCTCTGCTTGATTATTGCCTTGTGAGTTTTTTCCCTCACCCCCATGCTATTCAGTGAAAGGGAAGACTGAAAGAATCAAATGAAAAAAGGATAAGAACAGTACAAGTGAAAACACAGTCCAACAAAAAAGTAGAGAAGCTGGAAGAATTGAATGGTTCATTCTAAAGTGCAGTTCTGAAGCTTCTGAACAACACTCGTGTCAGATGGATAGGGGCATTGCTAGTGATGTTTTTATCCTGTTTGAAAGCATCAAGAAATTCTGTTTTCCTTCTAGATGCAGAATGGGCTGTCAGGTCTGGTTTGTGTCTGATGCTGTCCTTAGGTTTCCATCAAGTTAAACTTCCCTAGATTTTGCTGTTTTCCTCAGGAAGTATGTGTCCCAATTTTAGCTTCTCATGTGTGTCCGGTACAATAGGTTAACAATATCTTGTTGCCAACGCCACTCTAAGTAATGGCATTTACTTGGAGTTTATAGATGCACAGTAGTATATGGAATTATGCATAGTGCCATTGGATGTGCGTAGCAATATACACATACTACTTGTGACATTAATTGAGGTATGGTTTTTCTTGTTTAATAGGTTACAACAAGATAAAGCCAATGTTGTACATTTCTACAGCCTATGTACTTTTGGGATACTCCTATGAAGAACTTCAATCCAGGAGACGATTTATTTGTTTGTGTAGCTGTAATCAGGCTTTCTCTATTCATCTCACCAGGGATTCCCAGCCTTACTTCAGTGCTGTTATTTGTCTGTATTTGAAGATTCAAATGATCATCAGTGCACCAATTTGTTTTTGTATAGCATATTTACAGTCAAAAGCTAAACGCTTTTCCTCTTTTAATGTTATGACCTTAAGATTCTTGGGAATTCAATAAATCCGCAAGGCTGTTCAGCCTAAATTTAGATATATCCTTTTTTTTCTATCAGCTGCTTTTTACTGTATCTATGGATTTTGTTGCATGTTTTGCTCAGCATCAATACACATCTGTCTGTGAAAGGACTGAAGGATAGTTTTAAGATTGTAAAGGACAGAGTAAAGTGAGATCAGCTCTGAATATCAGCCAAATTTCTTTTGACCTGTTTTACCCCTCCCAACATCCAAATGGGTCAGTACAGACCGCCCAGCAGATACAAAGCAGAAGAATAACCAAAAAGCCTCTTACTTGGTCTGCCCCGAGCGCAGGAGTTCATAACCTGTCCGAAGGCTGTGAAGATTTCCGTCAGGCTTGTTCAGTTTCTGGACCACTATGAAACGTATGACCTTACTTAAGTCTTTCTTAGTGCTTGAAGTTTTGGTGTCTGCAGAGGGTAGATAAAATATAAATCTCATACTGAAAAGGCAAATATGTCCAATTGCTGTCTATGGAATAACGAATATTTTTTACAAATGAACTCATGGTAGTGGACAAATACCACTTTTAAATATAAATTGCTTCAGGCCCTAGCAGATACATACCCTTTTTATCACTTCAAAACAATTTGATGAAGTTATCAGGAAGTTCCTCCCTTTCCAAGCTGCTCTCTTGAGTTATTTCTCTGGATTACTCTCATCATTATTTCTAATCTTTCTGTTGACTTCCCACCCCCACACCCTTTCTGGTGCTAAGGACTGCCAGACTGGGCACTTCAGCTTTGCAGTGCCTTTGCGTGTGGACTTGCTTTGGCATCATCGCCCTTCGTAGAACAGTCCATGAAGCTGCACTTGACATGGCATGACTTAAATTAATCTTGATGTTGCGTTATAGTTTCTGCTGTTCTTCATTCTGCAATTGTCTTGACAACAGATTGGCATAATCAGTGGATAGGAATTTGGTTTTGATTTTGATGTTCCAATTAGCTTGATTCAGATAAATAATAGAAGGTTGTGAAGATAACACAACATGGCGTGAACTGGTGAAAACGATTGTAAACAAAACAAGACAAACGAGGGAGTCAGGTTCAGTAGTTATTTTTATAAAATGTAAGCAAATACTATTTCTAGTTTCTGTCTTCTTGTGCTGTGACAGCTGCTTGAAATCTAACATATGGATTTATTCAAATATTAGTCACTCTCACTGCTTCCCAAACAAAGAGAAGGAAGCTTATTAATTTGTTTTCTGCCAGAGATTCTTGATACAGAGGGATAGCAGTCTCTCCCGACGCTCACTTGAATTCTTCTTTTCCTCTTTCATTCTCAAGGCAACCCGGTGGACCTGCACCTTTGTCATCACATGAGGGAACACCTAACACAGTTGTTTGTTAAATTTAACGTAGAGGATAATTCTGAAGTCATAATTGTTTGGCTCTGCCCCTTCACATATCCCACGCCCCCACCTTTTATCTCCTTCCTTCCATCCCTAACTTCTGATGGCACTTAACAGAAGACAATTAAGTGAGAAATAGCAGGAATTAAATCAAGCTAGTAATGAAGTTACTGTTCACCATTAGAAACCCAAGATTATTTTTTTTTTCTGAAGTGATCCAGCACATCTCTGCTTCCTGCTTGAGGAGGAACATACACACAACTGTCCTTTTCCTGTCATCTCTGCTGGGCAGGGCTTAAATAATGTGGGCAGTGGAACCAGGAAACATTAATTTCTACATCTTAGGAAGGGCAGAGTTCCCTTAATAAGGGACCAATTATTGAGAGAGAGAGCGAGGCTGCTTAAACCATTCATTTTAGGGCATTTACTAGAGTAGCAATTTGTATAGTAGGACTGAAAGCGATTAGTGGAGGATGAGTCATAAAGTATGTTAGGAAATGAAAGAAAGATGCAATGCAGAAGAGAACAGAAAGGAGTAAGTAGGAAAGAAAGATAAATGACAGAGTCAAGAGTGGAAAAGTATACAGAGACTAGATTCATAAGCAAAAATGTTCTGTAGACAAAGTATTCATGACATAAAGATGTTAGCAGGGAAAATGCAGAAATGTCTGGGAAGTAGTCAACCAGAGTGATTAACTGAAAGAATGCAAAGCATAGAAAATATGTAAGGAGATACACCACCCAGACAGCAGAAGAAAAGGGAAAGGCAAAATAATCTTTAAAGTATTTCAATAAAAGAAGTTTGGGGGCATTTCTGTATTTAGTTGGCGTGGGATAGCATGGACAGAAGGAAGCTGGAGAGGTTGTTTGCACACCTCCTAGAGTAAAAGGACACAAGAAGCTACGCTTGTCTGTCTGGGAAAAGGCCAATGACAGCATGGACAGTCAGGAACATCAACTCCTCAGTCCTTGATTCTTATGTTCTCTTAGTAACATTATGAGGACAGCTGTATCTTCTCACTAGGCAGGTAAAAAGAGTGCCCTCTGCTAGGCCCTGGCAAAGAACATGTCTGACTTGCCTCACCAGGGGTGGTGGAAGTGAAGCTGGCTAGATGAAAACGTATGCTAAGCATCAAAATGTGCATTGACATCATTGTCATGATAGACTCAAGTCACTGTGTGGTGGAATAGAATAGCTGTTAAAGCTTTTGCTTTAATTTTGAAAGTAAACTTAATGCTCTGTTTGGTTTTGTTTGGTATTTTAAACTATCGGATTTTCTCAGTGCTTATATGCTTTGATGTAAGCATGCTAGCATAGCAAATACTATACCACTTGAATTTTACGTTCTTCAAAACTTCAGTAATATTTCTGTTACAATCCTTTCTGCAGTAAGGGTATTATTTTATGCAAACAAGGCCAGGATTTGAATAATAACTCTTGGAAAGTTGATCAACGGTCTCTTCAGCTTTTCAGACAATTGATTCTGCTAGGTGAGAGACAAATGCTCTCTGTGAAGTAGGCATATCTGAAATAAGTGATTATTATTAGGTGATTAATAGTCCTATCTACAAACAACAATGAAGACATTTCTGAGTACTACAGAAATGTGCAGAGAATATTATTAACTTTGATTACTAATGCGCTATTAACATTCAGTAAGCAGTGATGTTTTGTGCTTTACATCAGTCTGACTCTTGATGGTATTCTTGTACTTTGGATAGTCCTGCTTGGAACAATGAATAGAGAATTAAGCAGGCACTGCCAAGTAGTCAGTGCCCATTTAAGTATATACTGGCTACTTCGTGCTGTATGTAACCTGCTTGGGCTTCCCTCCTTACTCGTAGTGCAGGATAGAAGTTATTCCATGCAATAACGAGAGAAACGAAGGGGAATGATCCCACTGAATTAGGTAGAACAACCACTGGCCTTCTTCCACTTCAGTTATGGTTTGCCTCGTTTCAGAGATTTGAAAATTTTAATGCCTCCATTTGCCTATGGCTTCTTGGTGAGAGGTTTTATGTAGCAGATGGGATGAAGACTTCTCAATTCTTCTTTGTACTCCTACCCCTTCTTCCTTTCTCTCAAATACTGAGTTCTTCACTTGGTGGATGTAAGCCATGACCCAAGTAATTTACAGTACTGTTTTTCTGCTACGCAAGGCATTGCTGGGGAATTATTCAAGGGACTGTCTCCCATACCTTTGCATTATGGGGAGGTCTTTTTTTGAAAGAAAAGCGGGAGAAAGAGTTAATGGGTGCATTTGTGTGGGCGCAGGAATAATTTAAAAAGTGGATTCTCAAAATATTTCTCCTTCAGCCTTCAACAAACCCAAAGAAAAGGGGCAAGAGAGCTGTTTCTATTTACTTGTGAAAATGACTTAATGTAACTGACCTAAATGAAAGGGCAGCAACATTTGGCAAATTTACAACAAACATAATTCCCGAAAAGTGTTTCAATTTTGTAGCTGATAAAACTACTACAATATGTGGGAAACATAGCTCTTTAAGGAATAGTGGGGATTTTACTTCTATTGGTTTTGCTTCTTTTTTGTTTTCCTTTTAATAAAATACTCTCTTGCGTATAAAAACAAAAACTCTTTAGAAGTACATTTATAAGCTCTGTGGATAAATCTCATCTGGTGGGGCTGGTTTGTCTTCCTTGACAGAACAAAAGGAAATACATTCAATTAAAGGTAGGATTTTTAACATGGCTTTTGTCCAAAACTACTTGAGTTTCCTTTCTGCGCATCATTAAATGCAGAAATTAGCTGTGTTCTGTCCGTAACAACATACCTTCAATTTAGTTTATTTCACTAGTGTGTTCTGTGATGGTTGTCTTTTTGAGTACAAAAGCTTTTGTCACTGCATGATCATCTGCAGAACTTTGCATCTTTTTTTTAAGTAACACGAATTGTTCTCATTTGTGGTCATACTTAGATCAGCTTTTTAAGAACACGATTGTATGCTACTAAGAGGTCTACATGAACTGTGAATGATTTTGACATAAGCCTAAATTGTTTAATGTATTTGGACATTCCATTCCTGATAAATGGGCTAATTCTATGACATATATCATTAGAGTGAACAAAGGAATGAGTAGGTGTTACCACAAAAATTTGGGCTGCGAATGAGTTTAAAAAAAAATAATAAATTTTCCTATAAGATACTATACTAAGAGTTCTAGCACAACTTACAATTTTATGTACTGAAATTCCTTCTTAATCTCAAGAGAAGTCAAAACAAATGGTTTAATTTATTTTTTCAGGAACTGCAGTTTGAGAGACTGACTCGAGAACTTGAGGCTGAACGTCAGATTGTAGCTAGCCAGCTGGAGAGATGTAAGCTTGGATCAGAAACTGGAAGCATGAGCAGCATTAGGTAATGTATGAATTATTAATTTCTTTGTAATGTAATGCATTTTGTTGCTTTTACAAATTACCACTGAGAACAAGATTGATGATCATCTTGTAAAAAAAAATCATACACCAGGGAGCATGAGACTTTAGTAGAGATTGAAATTTTCTTTTTAAAAGATCAAAATGCAAATTTTCAAAAAGAGGCTTATTTTCATGCAATTTGCTATCTGGTTTATTCAGTAACGAAATAGTAGTTACATTTGGAATTCATTGATTTGCTGTAGTCTACATGGATTAACAGCAAAACTCTTCTTTCCACTACCAATACAGCTGTAATTTTCAGCCAGAGCTTTTTAGCTTCATATTTGCAGAGACGTATTGATAAGTTTTGTGAACCTGTTTTATCATAATTTTATCATTCAAGGTATTAAGAGCTTTAGAGGCAATTACTTAAAGCTGCTGACCTGGCATCAAAATGTAATGATAAAATATGAGTCACTCTCCTTTTTTTTGTGTTTATTTTTTTTAAACATTGGCTTTCTTCAATTTAAGAAGTTGTTCTGGTACATTGTTTGGATGATGGCGAGATTATTTAAGAAATCGTAACAAAAGGAAGCTGATCTTTTGGTCAGTTTGGTGCGAGTAAAGATTGTGTACTTTTGAGCTTCTTGATACTAGTTTCTTTGTTTTCTCAGATGAACCTCGTAAATGAAAGGTGATAGTACTTGAGTTTAAAGGATCAAAAATAAATGTTGTATAGACACATCTTCTGTTTTTATCAGTGGAAATATTAGGTGTGATATCTTTTGAATACTTAAGATTATGTATACTATTCCAAGCTTAGTGCCAAGTTTTGTGTGATACTAGTAGAAAAGTTACAAAAAAATATCTGTCACTACTGGAAGAAACTCTTCCTCAGTTTAAGCAATTCAGGCTACACTTGTTTTCCATGATAAGTAGGAAATAATTATTCAGCAGAATGCCAAAGATGCGACAAAAATACTGAACATAACAGTTCAATTAAATTGGCAGAAGTCAGAAGAATCTTTTACTAATTCAGCAGCTGTACATGACGTTGACTTGATTTATTAAGAAAGTTTATGTGAGAAATAACTCCGTAAGGTAAAATCTTACTTTATTCTATATCATCTTCCCTACCAAATAGACTTATATTAACAGTAGAGAAACGGTATTACTTAGAATTATTTAAGCACAGAGTAGGTAATATTTGGCAATGCAGTACGGTACTATATTTGCACCTTAAGTGCACCCCACCCCACCCCCTGCCCAGCATTTTAAATTTTAAGTATGGTCTGACTGCGTTTCAAAAAAGCTACCTGAACTATGCTTGAATAGTATTGAGCTATGTTTGAATAATACTATTATCTTAGGATTATTCCAGCCAGTGACGTGGAGGTTGGGAAATTTCTTGTTCAGAAGGAAATGCTTTCTTGGTGAACTTCTTTCCTATTAGTCAAGTTATACCTTTGAGTCATCAGTGGTATCAAGGTCACTCAGCTGTTTCTGAAGATACTCCAATTATTTGAGAAGCTTAATATTTTGACTACTAATCTCGCTGTGGAATAAACTAGTACCTAGAATAACTGAGGAGATTTCATGCAAATTTTTGACATCTGTTATTTGCTCCACAAATATTTTATGTATGAGAGTTTAAAATTTATAGCAGTTCAACTAAAATCTGTTAAAAAATACTTGAAATACTGTTGACCAGAAGATGACATTGAAAGCTTACAAATAGATAGCTGTTCTTATACTTGGCAAGTGATTTAAAACGGAAATCGGTAACAATCTAATATTGTTTGTGTTGGGTTGTTGTTTCTCCCATATATATTTAATGAGCTTTAATTTTCTGTTAGCTTTAAAAATACTAAATCATTATGGGAGTGGGAGAACTAACACAGATATTAAGTGAAGTCCAATATCACTCTGACTGCTGTGCAGACTTTCCAGTGCTCATTTAGATTTGGGAATGTTCCTTTGATGTAGTATAGTGAGACAAAGGCTTGGGAGAGAAAGAAGTATATGGTGAAATAATATGTGTTAAGAAAAAAAGTGTCTAACTTCGTATAGTCTTCTGGAGTCTGTGGGAGCAGAAGAGGCTTGCTTAAAAATACTTTTTTTCAGAGGTATGACCCCTGGTGAAACTAAGTTTTTTAGAGTTACCTGCTTTAAGACAACGTGAAAAATTTTGTGGCAAATTTAAAAATCAGTTTCTTACTGACATAGGGTAATTCGAAGATTTTGCCGTCTTTATCTTATTCAGCGACTGAATAATGAATTAATTGTTTTAATCATGATTTTCTGGCAGGACACAAAATAAAATCAGAACTTAAAGCTGTTATTACTAAGCTTTTATTGGTAAATAGCTTGTTAAAACAATCTTTACATCAACTGCATTCATTTTAAATATTGTCATTATTCAAAGTGAAATCCTATCTGTAAGTCTCCAGTAGAAGTGAATATAAATCCTTCAGTGATGTCACCATTTTCTGATGGCACCTAAGTTTATTTTTAATTATCAAGTAATAATCAAACTGGACTGATTGTAATCAGCACATTTTAATATTGGGAAGTTAGATAATTTTTTGCCGCTTAAAATAATTTGTGCAAAATGTCTAAAAGGAATTTTTCTTGTTAATATTTGTTACCTATGTCTGTTAGTACCCAAGTATCTAAAACTAATACATGGAGCAACTATCCATATTTGCCATTTTAGTCAGGCTGAAACAGCTTACAGTAGTGTTTTCCGCCATACCGTGGTCTAACATCTTAAACCAACTGCAGATATACATAAGAAGTGTCTTTCATTTTGGAGATACCAGGGAAATTGTTTTCAGCTTTACCTCCTCGGGATCGTGGTTTCATGGAGTCTTCCTATATGTCTTAAGATTGTGCCCTTGAAACCAGGTTTTTTAGGAACATGCTAAAGGGCTGTTATTTCTGGCTTAAGTTTTGCTTTCTGGACTCCTCTTGCGTATTCGACACTTGGCCCAGAAGGAGTTGTGTATCCAGCTGTATCGCGAAGCTCCGTGTGGCTCAATTTTCAGTCCTTAAGGACTTCCTATATAACCTTTTCTTGTCACAGAAATTGGGGTCCAGAAAGTAACGTGAGGTGAATTTGCACAGCACAACACAACTGTACACGGAATTACGCAGCCTGGATCCATGACAGGAATCACTGTATCTCACAC
The DNA here is from genome assembly GCA_013398815.1 of Ibidorhyncha struthersii. Taxonomy (NCBI): domain Eukaryota; kingdom Metazoa; phylum Chordata; class Aves; order Charadriiformes; family Charadriidae; genus Ibidorhyncha; species Ibidorhyncha struthersii. The sequence continues at coordinate 107,996 of VZSZ01008647.1, read as the reverse complement.
TGGTATAGCTCCATAGCTAGCCTGCTGAGAAGCAGGTCTAAGTAACCAGGAAGGAGTCTGGCGTTCCTAGTTTCTGTGATACAAAGTGGTACCTCTGTACTGTAGTTTGCCTGTAGATGTGTCAATTTGTTCAGAAGAGATTGGATTAGCCAGAACTGACTGCTCTATCTAAAGCTCTGATTGCGACAAGTCTTGCTCAACTTGAAGGGACACAAAGGCTCAGTTCTTCCACAGAAGCATTCGCTGCCCTTGAAGGAACTGATTTTGGGCTGTGAGGAAACACCACAGCTTTAACAGTGTTCATAATTTCTGTGGCAACTTATCTCACAGCTGGGCCCCATCAGAATACCCAAAGTAAATTCTCCTTGTCATATCCTTGATCAGTAGTAATTTTTGAAAGGGTTAGAGAACTATATTCATGAGGAATTGCACCAAAAGGACTTAAGTGCCTTCTCTCGGGAACAGGTTCTTGGCTGTGAATAAAAGGGGGGAATCAATGACTTCTGATAAAGCTGAATAAAATGCTTAGACCATGAAGTAGGACAAAATAGGGAACTCTTCCATGCCATAGTGTTTCCATGTTGGCAAGCTCTGAGCAGTTCATTACTCAGCCTGCTGAGTATTAAAATTTCATCATGTGTTGTATAAGGAGCCTAATCGTGTTCTGTACTGCTCCATCCCTCTGGCTGAGCTGCTTATTCCTTCTGGGCCAGATCCATCAGTCTGTCACTCCTGTCTGTATGGAGGGCAATTAAATGCCTGCATATCTTTGAGGTGTTCAGTCTCTGATAATTTTAAGCACGTATTAATGTGTTTCAAATTTATGAATTTCCCATGACCACATCATGTAGGTCCTCAAAAGAGAAGCTGAAGAAAGTGAGAGTGTTGGGTTTTTTCCTTCCAGAGATGAAAACAAAATCTCTAAGGCACTTTGAAGACTCAGCCACATGTTTGCATGCTTTCTTTTGAAAGAATTCACACAAAATAGTGCCACAGAATGGAAAGACTGAACAAACAAGAAAATAGATGGCATGCATATACATGTAACATATGGAAGCTGTGTCTTTACACAAACAAATATCCTTTAGACTTTGTTGAAGAACAGTACTTACTTGTTAGTAAATCCTTAAAACTTTAAAATAAGTTTCTGTTTCACATTCTTTATCGCTGTTTTATGTGAGCAATGTATGCATGTTTACTGCTTTTTTGGTGGAGTCTTACTGTTTGAATTCAGGAATGTAGCTCAAGCATAGCCTATTCTTCTTCTTTGGATACACAGTTTGTAAATTGATCAGGCAGTAGAATTTTTCTCAAGTGAATTTTAACCCCCCACTGAAATTAGAAGTGATTTGCCATTTGCAAGTTTTCCTGAAAAATTTGCTGAAAAGAATGATATTTGTGCATGAGTGTCCTAAGCAACATACTAAAGTTTCTGTATTTTACAGGTAGCAAAAATATAATCTAATTTACTGGATTGCCTGGAAAGCTTACCCGCTTTGTGTGTGCTTTCTTCAATGTAGCTCTCTTTTGGACATGTGTGTTATTCATACTTCCTTATTGGGGAAACTGATCTTTTACTTAGGAGGATATAATTTTTGCAAATTCCTTGAAAAAACGTCCAGCAATTCTAACTGATAAACCTGTAAGATCCTTCATTTCAAGAACATTCAAGAGACAGATGAAATGCGCAGTGACATAGGGAGACAATTTCCACTGTGTTGGTCAAATACATAAAACTGCAGTTTTAAAGTTTTCCTGTACAGCTGTGCGTGTTAGATCTAATTTAGGCTACTTATTGTAGAAGTGTGTGTAATAGTCTTTGAGATATTTAATATTAGGGGTTGACAAATCCAGTAGAGGCGAGGCTGCCACAGGCTAGACCTGCACAGGCTGGAGAAGTGGGCTGAGTGGAACCTTACAAAGCTGAAGTTCATAAACAAAACCAAAGGCATATTCCTGCATCTAGGATGGAGTAACCCCATGTGACAAGACAGCCAGGGGCTGTCTAAGTAGAACAGCTTTACAGAAAAAGACCTGCAGGACCTCTTCAGCAACAAACTGCTCCTGATTCAGTCCTTGCAGCGCAGGAGGCCAGCTACATCCTCGGCTGCAGTAGCAAAAGTGTAGCCAGCAAGTAATTCCTCCTTTCTGTTTGAAACTCACGAGGCTACATCTTGAGTACCGCATCCATTTTGGGCTCCCCAGCACGAGAAAGACATTAGCATGCTGGAGCAAGTTCAGTGCAGGGCTGCCAAGAAGACTGGAGGCTAGAGCACATGGCATATGAGAAGGGGCGGAGGGAACAAGGGCTTCTAGCCTTAAGAAGAGAAGGATCAGGAGGGATCTTTCTGCTGTCTACAACAGGTAATAGGAGGATGTAGAGAAGACAGTGTGAGACTCTTCTCAGAGGTACATTGTGGTAGAATGAGAGGTGGCAGACACAAGTTGAAACATGGAAAATTCTGACCATTCTGACCAAGCTTCCACCCTAAAGGTGGTACTAAAAACATGACTATACAAGGCCCTTAGCAACCTGGTCTGGTTGGATCTGCTTTAAGATGGGGTTGGACTACATGACATCCCTTCCCACCTCAGTTTTTCTATGCTTTTTATTATTTCCATTATTAGAATTCTGTGTATTATTTTACATCAAATTCTTCAAGTATTGCAGAAAAAACACTCTAATCTAAACTAATGAGCATATGGTTTGCTTTTGCCTGTGAACATAGGTATTAAAAAAACAAAGTTGAAAAAAATATTGTTTGTGTGGACTGTGAGCCAAAAGAAAAAGATATGTGCCTATTATATTATGAGAGCAGAACAGTTTGTATGCAAAGAGTTTGGTCAACAGTCACATTTAGAAAATAATGCAACTTTCAAGTAAAATTTATACACCGTCATTATTGGAAAACTGTTTTGCCCGCATTGTGGTTCTTCATCAACTCAGCATGTTATCAGTTAAACGTGTTAAACTTTTTAACATCGCTTTGGTTACAGTGGTGTCTCCAAGGGCTACTGGGAAGCTTCTAAATTTCGTACAAAAAACCCCAAACCTCTTTTAATCAAAACTAAGTTAGAAAGTTAACTTTTAAAAGGAAAAAAAAAATGAACAGCAATTATTTCAGAGCAGAAATAAAAAGGATCAATGTTTTATCATTACTTATGAAAATGCGAAGTGTCATTTTTGTACTTGCTTTTTTAAACATAAGCAAGTAGCATGATGCTAATAGTTACTATATTCAGGAAATGTAGTCAGATTTTTAAAAGCGATATTCTTTAAGATGATTGGCATTTCACCAGTGGACAAAGAAGATTTTGACAAAACTTTTGACAGCAATGCTGTAGCTCAAAACTTCATCTCATTCTGGAATATGTGTTTACTGAGTAGTTCAGAAGCTAAATAAGCTTGAAGTTTTGTCACACACTGTTGCTCATCTTCATTGTGGATTGTGTGTAGCTTAACAAGTCACACTTGGATGAACTTTTGTCCACTGACTTAATCAAAAAGTTTATCTGAAATAAAATAAAAAACGGCAATAAAAGGCAGGTTCTTGAAAATGAGTTTCTGAAAACACTCCTCCCAAATTCTGCAAGTTTGAATATTTAGCTGTGGTAAGACAGCATTTTGTGGGGTTTTTTGGTTGTTTTTTTTGCCATTATGTCACAAGGATTTTATGTTGCTATAAGTGACTGGGTCAGGTGGAATCCTTTAGAAAGATGCAGAGATTGCTCCACTCCTGACAAGCAACTAAACTCTATCAAGAAGGGAAGATGTCAGAAAATTCAGGGTACTGCAGGTGAAGGAATTACAATCATAAGAAGGAAATCTTCAGTTTGTGTACAGACCAGCAGGGTGTATGAGTTCATACTCAGTCTGCAGTGAATGTTAGGGAGCAGCCAACCAAACTTCAGAGTAATGGAATGAAGTTTCTAAGGACCAAGTGCGGCTGCCTGGACTTGCATCGACTCAAAACATTATTCAGTTGGCTAAGACCAAGTGACAAAGCAAGGACCCAGCTGTGAAGACACATGGGCTAAAGAGGAGTTGGGCTGTACACCTTTAGTTGTCTGGAGGAGAGGGTGTGTGGTTTTCTTCTGAGATTTTTCTGAGTAAATGTTAAGTTTCTATTTTCTACTCTAATAAAAGTTGTATGGGAAAATAGGAGTTGAGTAGAAGCCTTTCAGTTGTCTTTATTGAAGAGCTGTGTATATCCATCCCAAAGTTCTGACTAGTTTGGGATCCTATTACAATTCAGAAATGTTTAACAGCAGTGCCTTTTAAGGGCAGAGTCTATTCACAGGTGATTTCCTTCTTTAGTTTGTGAATATATGACAAAAAAAGAAAAATTATTTTCCTCAATATTTTACTTTATCTTTTGCAGTCAAGAACATCTTAAAAATGGTTTCTCTTAGTGAAAAGGAGGTTAACAAGTCCCCCCAAAATCCGTAATAAATATGCTATCTTCCAGTCATCAAATTTTACTCTAGAGCTTAGTGTTTAACAGGAACTGCTGACAGCAGAAGAAATGTTAAGTACAGCATATATAGTTTCCCTTTTTCTCAGAAGCATTATGCAGAATCCATGAAAAGCAGCGTTGGTCAATGTGAAGCATCATTTACTTTGCAGAAGTAGATAAACTGAGTCAAATGAGAAATCAAAGAAAGTAGACTTTTTTATTATTACTATTTTTGTTTCTTCAGACCTCATCATCTCATAGCTATGTCTGCATTAGCAGGAGTGCAGCACAATTCTTGTAGCTCAGCAGAAGGAAACACGTGGTTCTAAGACAGCACTCATAAGTGTTTTGAGAGGATTTATAACAGACTTTAGTTTCGCCCCACGGATTGGCCTGTCATTAGTTGTTGAAGTAACCTAGGCTCCTGGAAAGCCTTTTACAGGTTAGTTTCTGAAAGCTAGTCATTTCATGTGCCACAAGACCACTTCATGATGCAAACTGAAGCTTGCAAAGTGGAAAAGAGCAGGAGGTTTGCTTCAAAGATGCACTGTTACTTTGACGGACAGCACTGATGTCAGTGGAACTGATACTGAACATCATTATCCCTTAGAACGCCTCAGTCCAGGGGGAACAGAAAGAAAATGTTGTGCTGGACCTGTTGATAATCATTTGTGTCACTTGATTAACATCTATACTGCATCTTATTTGATGGCAGTTCCATTTAAAAACCCCTGAACAGGTATACAGTTGACGTTGGGTCTTGAGTAGGAAAACTAAAATGAAGGGTGGGCCATGCGTACAAACATGTTTTGGGGTAACTCAAATGTGTTTACATTGATGAGGAATGTTTTGTTGATACTAAACACAGTACTATCTGCTATATTTCCAGATCTTGTCATGCATGTCATGTGTTTCCAGCTTATCATGCGTTGTTGGGCTTGTGGTAAAACAGAGTATCTTGGTAAAAACAGGTTGTAAGTTTCAAGGTAGAGAGAAAAAAACACTAGGAAGCCAGCTTCTTGTTGCATAATAGTGCATCTTTGGTTATAATGCTACTAAGCCAGCATGAGAACGAAGTGAGCTGAAAGCAAACATTCAATTAGATCAAAATGGTGGGAATATGTGCACGTTTGTTACACCACAATGTTTTCTTTGAAGTCTTTGCATTATTTGAGTTCTTTGCTATCTGTAAAAGGCATAAATTAAAAAAAAAAAACAAACCCGCCAAAAAACAGCAAAACAAAACCAGAGAGATATTCTTAGAAAAAGCTGAAAAGACAGTATTTTTGTTACATTCAAAATCCTTAAGGAGTGCATTTGGATAATCTTAGAAGAAAAGAAACTGAAGCAGCCTTTCTCAGACCATAAGTAAGAATGAACAATGTGGTTTGAATGCTTGGCCACTTTAATAAAGTGAGTTTTTTTTCTCATTTCAGTTTTCAGTCTGTAGCTTGGCTAAGTCATTTGGGGATTGTCCTCCCCCGTACCATTCATCTTCTCCAACAATCTACTTATCTACCACAAAAAACATTAGTGACTTTCTAGGTGTTGGGTTGCTAGCTGATGGATGATGGTTAATGTGCTAATGTGTGTCCACTAAGTAATAGCTGGAACCCAGACTTCTGAAAATCAGAGTACTAATTTACATCCCTAAACACAGCATTTAGGCACTTATGAAGTCTTTGCTTAGAAATAAGAGTTTTGTGAAATATGTAAATTGTCAGGAAGTGGAATGGAGAGATTCTGCTTGTTGTGACAACTATTACAAGATACCAAGCCTGATTTCCTACACCAGTTTGACATCAATAGTTGATGTTGCTGGTTTCATGTGTACTACCAAATGTGAGAGTGTTCAGGTCAGAGAATGTGTTTTAGAAGTAAGACAAAGTGATCAGGGAAGTACTGAGGTTAGTATTTTCAATACTCCTATTTTACCTTGTACTTGCTATCTCTTGGTCTTTTGGCTATGAGATGTAGAGACCTGAAAGGTGATGGACCCTCTGTGCTATTAGACGTGGCGAATAAATTAATTTGAGACCACTACCAAAAAAGGAAGATTTGAAGAAAATGTTCATTATAGGAAATAAGTTGTGGTTGGAACAGTTGGTACAATTCATGTTAATAATGTGATTAGTTAATTATGTTGGACAGATTGACAGTTTATTGGATTAAAACATCAGATTTGTGATCTGATCATTCAGAGCAACCTGATATAAGATTAAGTTTCAGCCTGTTTGTACTCAGTGTATGAAAGTACAGTATTTAAGGAAACCATTAAAAAAACACTGAGAGAATTTGTTGGTACAAAAGCAAGAAAATGAGATAAAGTAAAATGTTGTACAACTTTTTTGTATTTCCATTAATATAACATTTGTGTGGGCTTTGTGCTGGCTCTCCATAATGAGGCACATCAAGAAAACAGATTAGTCCTGTTGATCCTCTACAGGGAACTAACCAGTTTCACAGTTTTGCAGCAGATAAGCTTCTGTTGCTGAAAGGCAGATTTCCAGCAAATGTCCAAGCAATCAGGTCTGGTGTGATTTTTCTTTTTTACAGTACATCCATATCTTTTACAATAGTATCATGGGTCGTATCAATGCCTGATAGATATGTCTCTGAAGGCACCAACTCCAACAAGACTTTTAAAACACCCCCTCTACAGATGCGCTTCCTCTTGTTCTGCTTTCCAAGTACCCTCTGAAGATATCACCTCCATGAGAGCAGTAACACAGTAATGTTCAGCATTGCCAAACTCATAGCACTGGCATGTTTATGAGATTAAGGTATCAGATTTTTTTTTTAATCTCATCAAAGTTATTGCAGAGAAGCTGTGACAATAAGGATGTAGATATTTTTCTCTCTAGTGCCCTAAGAAAGGGTCTTATAGGTTGAAAGCCTTATCTGGGGCTGCCAGGTGTCACTTAGATTCACTCTTCCTTGGCTCAAGTCTTTTGTTATTTCTTCTCTTTCACTAATACCAGGAAAAATGAAAAAAACAAAACCACAAAAAACAGAATGACGACAACAGAAAAAACAGCAGATACTTTACATATCAACATTTACTGATATGTAAGGTAATGAAGGCTGTACTTCATAGTGTATTCTCTATATTAATGCACTTCTGGCATGATAACTAAGATATCTGACAAATCTTTCCAGTTATTTAATTCACAATTTAAATGTGTTATTGCAAGCCTGACACTTGAATATTGCACTCATTTAAAATAAATGTGGAAATACTGATCTTTGGAAGTGTATTGTTGTTAATGTAAAACTTGGTTATGTCTTACAAAGTGAGGTTCTGTCTTCAGACTACTTTTGACAAGCCATTTGTTGAAAAATTAGAGCAATACAGCTTACCGTTAAGGTCGGAAACACACTGTAATAGATTGCCTAAGGAGACCGTACAAACTATCATTTGAAGCTTAAGGACATGTAGACTATCTATCAAGAATGGGACATGAGTGACAACACTATTTCTCTACAGCCCTTCTAGCTCTCCTTTTTATGATACCTTGCTTTAATAATTTGACAACGTTCTTTTTGTCCCCATCCTTACTTATCAGATGTTGAAATGTTTCTGGGTAGGTTTGGAGGAAGACAAGATTGAGGATAATGCTGAGGGAAAGTGCCTTTCTATTACAAAGTTCTTGAATTTAGAGTGTTTGCAGGAAAGTTTGGTAAAACTTGACCAGGAAACTTCATTTTTAGCGGTTACTGCTTGTGGGTCCAAGTTACTGGATACCATTCTTCTGGAATCTTAGAAGTAGCTAGTTTACAGCTGAGAGCAAATCCTGTAACAAGATGACAGTATTTAATGGCCATGAGCAATTGACATCAAACATTGAAACAGAAGTAAGGTATCCAAGATGCTTCAAGGAGTCAGTTCTGAGGAATCACGGACAGAGAGTGCAGTAGCATCTGTCATTAATGTTGCCTGCTGGTTTGTATTAAACCAAGATTTCAGTTGTTCCTTATTTGCCAAGCTGCACCTTCCAGGCTGAATATTTCCTTCTCAGGGTGCACATACTGAGGTTTTGAAGGGAATTTCAACTAATTGTCATCATTGTTGTTGTTATAGATTTGCACCAAAAGGCCTTGCTATTAACAGAGGAACTAAACGTTCTTTTGCACAAAGTTACAGCGGTAAATCCCTATATTCCTACAATGCTTGTTGCCATCTAGCTAATCTGGTGTATGATGAGGCAGAATATTGGAGCTGGGAGGGCAGTCTCTTCAGTATTATCCCATCCTTCCCTCTGTGTTGTCAGGGTAAGGAGGGGTCCTTCCAAGTCCAATGGCAAGAAGTCAAGAATCAGACCTCCAGGTGCATTTAGCATCCCAGTTATATGCGTGTATGGGGAGGGAATGTTGGGGAGGAGGAACTTTTTTTCAAAACATGGATGAGGCTTCTTGGAAGAACCCAGATTCAGTGTAAAAAGATTTGTATTTAATGCTCACACACCAGAATCAGAGGGTCTGAGAAATGAAGAGTGGGATGGAGCAAGATGAAGAAAATGAAAGAGGGGCAGAGTCTAGAGAAGAGCAGGACAGGAACATAAAGCAGAGGAGTCAGGGAACCATATTATATCCTGCTTACAGTTGGAGGACCAAAGATGAAAGTTGTAAATACCAATTTATCCTGGCTACTCAATCTGAGAAATCCAGGACTAATTGCTGAAAACAGACATCTTAACTGGCTTTGTTTGCTGCTATGAGTATTTATCACATCTGTATGTCAGTTCCTGATCTGGTTATTAGGATCCCTGCATATCTAGAAGGCTGCACAGAGAAATGAGAAGCGGAGAATACCTGACAGGGATTCAAACAAATCTTCACAACAACAGAATTAGGCAGCAGAAGTTGATAGAATTCCACTGGATTGCCTTCAGCTATTACAGGCAGATAGCTATTTCTTTTCCTGATGCACATTTTGCAAGTTATGAAACTCCATTGGTCCTGTAGACAATAGCGTCCCTCCGCACAAACATGATTTAACCCCAGAGCAGTTTAGAAATGAAATGGTCATGAAACAGAAGTTGTATAACAATGCATTTGTACAAGGAGTAAGTCAAAATGCAGCCAGCTGAAGGCTTCCCAGAACTCCAGAAAGCACACAGGCCCCTTTTTTTTTGTTGTTGTTCCACAGATGAAGACAAAGCCTGTTGCCGTTTTTGAGGAAACAAATTCAATTTTGTGTTGAGTTGCAAAGAAATACTGCAGTCAGGCATGGTATTTTCTCTCCCTTCACCACCCCTACAGTCTGCTTCTTACCATCTGAGCTTGTGTAGGTGACCTTGATTTCTGTCTCTTTCATCTTCTCTTTTGATACCGTTCTTCTTCTCCATTGCCTAAATTGATATTCCGCCTAACTCACCAAACACTGCAGTTTGCCAAAATAAAGCCCTTACTTCCTGCTCTCGGCATTTCTTTGCTTTGGCAAGTCCTGATCACTTTTCACCGAGTGGAGATATGGGAACAGTTACTAATGCTTCCCGCCAAAACCTCATCCAGGCTAGTTTACCTGTCCCTAGCAAATAACTAAGTTACTTTTGCATTAAGCTGTCTTTGTTTGGGTTCTTAGTTTTAATAAAAGCATAGTTGTTTTCCAATGCCATCTTTCAAGAAACTAGAGGTTTTCAATAAAAATGCATTGGTGGTTGTTATGGACTTCTCATCAGTCATAGCTTTCAAAACTACACTCATCTGAACAGTAGTAATTTCTGCTGTCACATAGAAAGTGGATCCCGTGCCTTGCTATGGTCTGTCTTGATGCAAAATCATTTTGTTGTATTTGGCTGTGGTGTTTGATACAGGAAATTTAAGACTTACCAATTCACTTTGAAAAGATTTGGGTTTGTTCCCCCCTCCTCCCCGTCTGTTTTCCCTTAGTTTAGAAATTAACAGTGCTATTGCTCTTAGGTAATCTCTCCTTGTCCATATGTGATAAGTTGCACAGGAATTGGTCCTGATTTTCCTTTGTGTTGTCTCTATACTTATTGTGAGAGACTGACATAAACATCTTAACAGTGCTGCTCCAACTGTGATCGCTCTGTAGCGGAAGCTGAGCTATACATTCATTGATCTTTGATATACTCAAGTATCAAAAGTGCACAGGAAGTATTACTGATATGTTTAGTTGAATTCCAGGAATGGCATGAATGAACACAGTTCTGTTTCCATAGGCATCTCACAACTGGGTAGCATATCATGAATGGCTAATGTTGTATGCTCTCTAGGCATGGTGCCATTTCAGCAGTTAAGGAAGACTTTATAGGTTTTAATACGTTAAACTTAAAAGGGCTTTTAAATCCCATGTGTTTTCAGATCATAGAAGATGTAGTCTCAGTTACTGCTACTTGTGAATAAGTATTCTGACGCCTCCTGGCTTTCCTCTACCTCTTTTTTTTCCACATTGTTCTTCCACACTGCTCATTTGCACAAAGATTGGGGGGGGGAAGACTCTTGCACACCAGCTCTCTACTTCACTCTGTATAGAGTTGTCCCCCAACTCCCCAAGTATAGAAAAGGAAGATATAGTACAACTTTTACATTTATATCTGCTTTGTTATCTTAAAACAACTAGATCAAGATTAAATAGTTGTATTTTGTTTTCATTTAAATCTTCCTTCTGCATTTTATTTTGAAAATCTTCACCATAAATGTTATCACATAGATGGCTGCAAAAATAGCTGCAATAGGATTACCATCAAACTGAGGACAGTGTGAAGGTTACCTAATTTCAAATATCCTGTGAAAGTTACCTTACAGGTTCCCAATATAGCTACTGGGTTTTTTTTACTGCATTCATGAATGGCTAACAGGAGCCAGTGACTACCGTGAAAGGAATGTCTTTAGCTTAGATTAAAAAATACTTTTTTCCGAGATTATCCAAAAAAAGAAAGAATCATAGGTCCACAATGATTTGGTAGAAATGTTCTAGCTTCATGGGGGCTTCAGCTAGCTTCACAGCAGTGGCATTCTTCCCCTCAAAAATCAGGCATCAGTTTCAGAAGACTAACTTGGTAGCAGGTTCTGTTAATTCTGGCTGGTGTTTCTGCACCAGCTTCCCTGCTGGGTTATAACAGTGCTCTCCAAATTTTTTTAGATTGGTCACGCCTATCAGTAAAACATTTTTGAGCACGCACCCGCAATATAGGGATCTTTTTTTATAGATTGTATAAATGTACTACTGTACTAATTTACTATGAACCTTATAAAACATAAACAAACCCAGAAATTTAAAAAGGATGAGATAAAAATGAAATAACAGTATTTTTTATTTTCTTTTATGTATTAATGGTACAACAATATTTTCTTCCTGCACTCCAGTGACTTGTCTTGTGCAGTGCCTGGTGTGTGCGCACCCCACTTTGGAGACCACTGGGATGGAGCAGTACCAATCCCACAGTGGTAATAACTTTTCTGCTGAGACATCTGATTGAAACCTGGTAGAAGCAGCCCTGCTTTAGGTAAGGCCCTGGAAGAAAGGAGTCAAAAACCCAGCAGTGTTGGCAAGATACTTTTGCTGTCTGAAAGCAAGGAAGCTGTAGGGCCATGAAGGATAGCACTGACAGATGAGTTTCCACCTCATCTAGGCCATCTGAAGGCTACACTCTTCCTTTCACAGGGCACCATATAGAGAATGCAGCAGAAACAGTCACACCAAAGTTTTAGTTTTCTTCTTTTCCCCCTTCTGTCACTGCCTTCTTTCTCCAATCTCCCTCTGTAGAACAGAGACATCACTAATCCTTAATTTTTGGCTGAGGTTTATGGGTTTACTGAATAATACATGCACAGTTATCTTCACAATAAGTTAGTGTTGCACCTGGGGTTTATCTCCTAGTGCTTATGTGATATTGCCCTCCAAAGGCAAGTAGTTAATTCTGCTGGAATACCTTCCCTTCAATAAACTGTGGCACATATAGTTGGGATGGTATAATGCAGTTAGTCGTTCCTCTTTACTTTTATATTACTCGTTATCAAATTTGTTTATTCTAAAAACTTGTTTGTGGGTAGTATTTTAATCTAAAGCCATTTAAACCACTTCAACCTAATACAATAACAGCATTTCAACAACACTGCTCTGGAAGCATTAGTCTATATTGAGTCACTTCTAGTCAAAACGCTACACCAGTAGATATAGAACAAGACTTTTCTTTATTAATTTATAGGACTGATCCAATTATAATTGGTGCTTTCTAGTTCAGCTATCAAATTTTCCCCTTCTAGTTGATTAACAGAAAGCTCTGGCAGCTCTTTGGAAAGTCATGGCCAAATAATTTGTCAATTAAATGTGGTGTATGTAAATTGATAAATGTAGCTGTTAGGAGGAAATAATCATTGCAAGTTGCTGATGAAACAGAAGACCCTATTAATAATTTGAAGTAATCATCACCTCCACTTTCTATCCTAGTCTGCTAAATATATTACGTCACAATATATTGCATTTTCCTTCCTTAGGGATATGTAAGCATCTGAGCATAAGTGACTTCATATACGAAAAGCTTTTGCAAAAAGCTTTCTAGTTTTCTCCGTCCAGTCCCTGTTAATCCTATTAAAGAAATGAGAAAAAGAGATACAGTTTATCACGTTATGGTGTTTACAAATCTGCTCTAGAAAAGGGAGGTGTAGCTTATGCAGTAAATTACAGAAGTCAGTCTGAAACAGCTTCTGTTGCAGCATTTATGTTTCCCAGATTTTTTTTTCTGATTTAAAAAAAACACCCTTAAGTTAGATGTTGAAAGAGTCTTATTTTGGGGTATACTTTTCTCATTGACCTCTTCTCCCTTCCTTTCCTCTCGACTTCACTCACCGCAGTGTCTTCAATTAGTGCTGTAATTAAGAAGGCAGTAGCATTTATATTTGAAGTTAAAGACTTTTCAAGGCTTCACCTTCCTTGAGTCTTTATTTTTGGATCTAATCAGAGGTTCTAGAAATAGCAAAATGTTATGTGTTACCCTCCTTACCACTATAAGAATCTGATTGTACTACAAATCAATTTTGTTCTGATTCTGAACTGTTTTTTAAATCCATGTAAACGTTGCTACAGCCAACTTTACTGATAAAATCTTAATCTTAGCACCTATGAAACGAAGAATTAACCAAAAAACTTTTTAATCCCTTCTGCTTTAATTTTTACATAGGTTTCACTTAAATCCCTTAGTTTTTGTCTTTATTGATCCATACTGCAGGGAAAGGAAAAAATAAAAATAAAATAAAAACCATTAATGCCTATAAATGTATTTGTTTTAGTGGCCCAGGAATACACAACTGTTTCAAGATTAATCTCTGTTTCTGCAGTGAGGCACTGATAATACGTCCTTTGCAGTAAATTCAGATGACAGTTTATATTCAGCTTAAAAAAACAACCCCAACAACAGAAAGGGATATTGATGTAGTTACAATAAATGCCCTTGTTCACATTATTATTAAGAGAATCTGTGACATGAACCTCCTAACATCAATGATGTTTAAATAAGCATGATTTTTATTCCTTGATGAGTAGAAGTTAAAGAAAGCCCTGTTACCATGCATAATATAACCCTTGTTATATTTTGATTATTTAAAGCACTTGCTGAAAATGTAGGCTATGGATGACTTGTGTTTTGTTTAAAATAATGCAGAATATACATGGTGAAGAGATATAATTGTGGCTGGTCATTTAGAAAGATATTATGGTTTATGTACAGCTTTCTGCACTAATGCTGACTTTAGTGAAAAACAGTACTACATTTACTTGCGTATTTTAACAGTAGCACATCATTAATTAAGAGTGCAAGCAACCTGGGGTACAATTTTTTGGATCTACTTTTTCTTCTTTTTACTTTATCCTGTTATAATTTTAAGCTATATTAAGTGATGCTAAGCAGTAGTAGTGCTAAATAGACTTAATCTAATCTAATGATTAAGATAGGATTGTAAAGGTTTATTTTGCCTTTTTTATTCAAATTGTACAGAAATAAGTTGTTTTGATTTTACTGTTTTGCTGTTCAGAGCTCAAGCGGCTTGAATTTAGCTTATGAAATATAACTAGGTATCTTTCATCAAAGAAACGACAGGAAGCATGTCCTGTTTAGTGTGTGATGTAGGATGAAGAGCAGATTGGTAGTTGAATCAGGACTGGTTATATGAAGACAGATAGTAACTGAAATGGCCTTGGGTCGAGCAGGACCTTCCTGCCCCGATGCTCCGTGAGCTGGTCATGTTGACATATTCTTGCATTACAGACCCCACAGGCATCCATGTGCCTTAGTTCTGAGCTGCCATTTTGTTTCTTATTCAACATTGTTGATGGTGTAAACAATGAGGAATTATAGTTAATCTGCTATACTTCTTTTTTTTTCATAAAACATGACTTGATAGTCTTAATATAATTTCCTGGCCTTCTTGCAATCTAATATTTTATGCTGCTTCCGTATTTTTCTTAATATTTCAGTTCTGATTTAGCTTATTGACATTTTATAGCTGTATCTTCTATCCCCCCTTTTTTATTGATACTAGAAAGGTGTAGGTCTTTTGATGAGCAGTGATCTATTCCATATGATTCAAAGGTTTTGCCACTCTGGAGTGTCTGACGAGGTAAATAATTTATTTTACTGGAGTGATGTCATATTCATGAGTTTCAAAACCCAAGGGCCCTGAACTCTTAATAACTGTAATTCCTTACCCATTAACCCTCTCTGAAAAATAAGATGTGTCTAAAATGACAAAGATTTTTTTGCTCTGTTGAGCATCTCCGGTTCTCTGCTGATCCAGGAATAGATACAGGACTTGCCAATCTGCTGTCTTCAGTTAAATCAGAATCCCTTTCTCACTTTCTCTTTTGGCTTTTGGAGGTATCTCATTCTTTGCTTCTGCAGGAATAATCGATCACTTTGTGTCCTTAAGCTTTATCATCACTTCATGACCATGCAAAATATGTACATAGTCTCCTATTTGTTCTTCTAACATACTTCATTCAAAAAGGTTCCCAGGGCAGATTCTGGGGCTACAAGAATAGAGGTAGTAAAGTTTGGATAAGATGATAAGGCTTTCATAGATGCTTCAGTCTGAGTGAATAAAGTACTTCCATGAAGGTCTCTCAGAAATATTACATGCTACGTTTCTTGATAATAGCTATAAATAGAGTATTATATGCAAACACATGCACCTATTGCAGATGACATTTTATCTGTTTCAGTGAAATGTGCTTGCCTTCTTCCCTTAGACACCTTTGAATTGCTCAGTCTGAAAGTATTGCACCAATGTTGCTAAAGTTTGCAAGTACTCTATTAAAAAATTAAATCATTAAATCCATTTCAACTATTTAATTTTTCTGCAGCTAAATCTCAAAGAGGAGTACTGTGCAATGTGACTTGTAAGCAGGCAGGAGGACTTTCAATGGAAGATGCAAATCCTGCAGCTGGTCTTTAATTCTTTGACTTCTCATTAATTTCAAAGGTATTGCTTGGGTAAAGAACTTAGAAAATGACCTTTGATTTTACCTGTCTAAATTGCTGGTGCATCTGTTGCATCATCCTAATGGAAAAGAACTATGGAAGTAAAAATAAAGATACTAAATGCGTAGTTAAAAGTACATTCTGTAGATTTGCTTCTATATTGGTTTTCACAAGCTTTGCAAGATCTACTTTGACTTACTATGCCATGGTTAGAGGTTAATCTCAAAAAACCCTCCACCTTACAGCATTGGTTTGACAATGGTCCTTCTTGTAAGATGAAATTGCAAGAGAACACAGAGGCTTTGAAAAGGCCAGTGCAATCACAGCTAAATTTAAACGATCTGTATTAGATTACAAGTTCTCTTTTGTGGAACTTCAGCTCCTTGAAAATCTGTAGGAATAACATTTTGAATAGTTTCAAGGCAGAAATTCAAGGTAATTTTCTACTGGATCATTTTTATATCAGAAAGGTGAAATCTTAATTGGTTTTCATAACACAATTTGTATGGAGATAAACACTGAAGTTTTACTTCTCTGTTGAATTGTCATGCTTCTTTTTAAAATAAGGGGACCTAGATGCCATATGTGGAGACAAGTTGATTTCTTTCCTTCACTTCTTTCATTAGATGGTCCCACATGCAGGGGAAGGGAAAGAAAAAGCTTTATTTGCATGGAGGAAGGGAAGATTTCAGGGGCTGAAAGAAGCATTCAGTTCTGCCAAGGCATCCATTCTCATCTGTAGCATCACTGCTCTGCCAAGATTGTCACACTGTGATACCTCCTTTATTTTTAAGTTGGAAACTTTCTAAAACTAGGGTCTTTTGGATTTATGGGTATGCAGTATGATGACATGAAGCCTAATGGGAAAGATTCACCATCAACTACTGGTCGGAAAAGCTTTGCCTATTCTTTTTGAGCAGAAAGCTTGCAGTAGAAGAAATGGGGAGGGAGGGAGGGAGGGAAGGAGCAATGAACGTGGAATAAAGTTTCTTTGCTTATTTGACAGGACACTATGCACAGTCACTGTGACTTTTCTTATCTCTTCCACTGTCATCTTGATGGCCTTTTGGTGGCATCAGGGAGCAAAACTATTAACATTAAGAAAAAAGATTCAAATACGTGAGGACAAACAGACTCTTATGGGAAATGTATCATCTAAAATGGCATTGCTTACTTTTTGAACTCAGTTCAGAATGCCTTCAAATGCCAGTTTTGACTTCATTGGGATTTTAAAATAATGCTGATGTTTAAAAAAAGAAATATAGGGGAAATCAAGATTTAAATAAGCTCACTATGTTACTAGAAGTTACAGCAACCATAGAGATTTCAGAGTGTTACTATAAGAAGAGAACTATCTTACTGGTCAAATTCAATTTGTTTCAGTGTTGTAGCTTGTGATTTTTTTCATATTTCAAATAAGTTCCAGAATAATTAGTAAAGGAAATACATTTTACATAAATAGCTGCGCTTTTTTCTGTTTCCCAGAATCAAAATCATACTTTTAATTAATGAAAATAATATCAAATGTTTCTTTGAAAGAGTATTGTGAGTCCTTCAGTGATTTCCAGATTTTCTCTGAGATGTATTAACCAAAAAAGGCTGAAAGCTCAAGTGTTCCAAATAACTCATAACTATTAAAGAAGATGCTCAGTTACATTCAAAGTTACAGTATTTTGGATACTTTGAAGTGCTCCACTTAGGAAATATTATATTTAAGCTCTCGTGATTAAAAAATACAATGTAATATTTTCTTATTTACGGGATTATAATAAAGTATCTTCCATGTGGAACTATTTGTTTTTAATTACTAGTATTTTGAGTGTAGGCTTTTAGAGTACTGTGTTCTTGAAATCCTAGGTCATGTGGCAGTTTAGAGAGAAAATTTATTTTCTACCCTGCAGAGTCTGAACTC
The DNA here is from genome assembly GCA_013398815.1 of Ibidorhyncha struthersii. Lineage (NCBI taxonomy): Eukaryota > Metazoa > Chordata > Aves > Charadriiformes > Charadriidae > Ibidorhyncha > Ibidorhyncha struthersii. Next base: position 90,186 of record VZSZ01008647.1, on the reverse strand, counting down.
ACTGAGACCAACTGCAGGCTGCATGGTGATATGATACTCTGGTTTGGGGAATAGAGTGGTCAGCCACTTACAGGTTTCTGTAGTCACTGGCTGAATTTACCCTGCAAGATCATTGTGTCTCATTGCACTTGTCCACGCATTGTCCAGACAAGAAGACCTGTGTGTCTGGTTGTAGCTTCATCACTGCCCATTTAGCCAAGTTTCTTTCAAGTGGAAACCAAGGTGTGCAGGGTCATAGTGCATGCTCATATCTCACTATAACCAGTAGTCTGATTGCAGTCAGTCTCAACAGTTACGAGACACTCCTGGGTCCACAGGCTCTGATACACCCCTTGTTTCTGTGGTTTTGTGTGTCTCTGCAACTGTTCTTAAGTGTTAAACTGGTGTTTATCATCCCAAAAGTACTAAAATCTCTCCTAACTTCAAACTCTGTTAAGAACACCAACTGTTCTTTTTGGTTCTTATTTCGCCTATGAATTTTTCATTGTTGTAGTCTGTGTTTTGCACTTGAAACTTTTAGGTTATGCTTGTTCTTGTATAATGACAAGAAATACCAGTGACAGTTACTGTACTGTAGCAAGGCACCAATCATCGCTCCCTTGTACGTAGGATAACTGTGTAATAAAATGTAAATGGTGTTAAGGAAAGATCGCTTTTCAATGGAAGCTACTGACTGTAAATATGAGGCTCTGACAGACGTTTTTAGAGAGTACATTTAAAGGAGAAGAACTATATCAAATGAAAAGGCCAGGAATTATTTAATGGGGACTATTCAAGTGTTTTCTGAAATAATTAGAGCTGAAAAGCCTTTCTGAATGTATTCCAGTGGTTTACCTCCAGAAAATGTATACTGCTTCCCTGATAGTGTTGTCAGTTTTTGCCAAGCGTTACAGCTAAGTGACTGATTTATTCTCTGTGAGCTTTGTGCAAGATGGGCGCACTTACAGACTGGCTGTGAGAGTGATAGTGATGCAGAACTTGCTTTTGAGTTTGCTTATGTTACTCTATAAATGTATAGGCGAGCTGTGCTTGAAATGAATATGTTAACATTGCATTGCTATACAGTGGTAATCTTTAATGTCGTTTCCATTTCATTACCCTATCCAGAGCAATTTAAGTTACCTATGACCGTGTTCTTTGTGTGCTGTCAACATAGTATCAATAAGGCCTTCAGGGACCAATGGTAATGAATAAAAAGCATGGGTATCCTTGGCCCCACCTGCAAGATAAGTTTGCAGAATGGTGCACTAGTAATGCTCAAGTTTCTAGAAAACTTTCTGTGTCTGTCCTGTGGACTTAGTCTTTAGCCGGAAAATGTATGACACTGAGACAGAATGTGTCTTGAAGGCATAGAGCCATTTTGTAGGTGTACCTGTTTCCGGCCTTTTCTCCTGGATGATCATTGAACTCCCATTGTAGGAGCCTTGTCTCCAGTCCTGTGTATGGCCTTGTCACCTGGGTGGGACTTGGACATATGTTATAGGTAGCTTGTCTCCTGGATGGACCTCTTGGACACGCAGTATAGCTTGCCTTCAGTCCTGTCTGCAGCCCTATCTCCTGATGCTCATGACTGAAGCCCCTAGATGGATCCTGGATCTGATTGATTATTTCATTGTTTTGGGAACTGTTGATGATAGACTCTGTTACCGCTACCCTGCTCTGCTCAATTCCTTGGCTGAAGTGAGGAGCCTTGGCACAGTGCCGTGTGGGGCACAGAGCAGACCAAAGATGTGTCCCTGAATGTTTCTTCACAAGGGTCTTCTGTGGGGTTCAGTAATGCTGGAAAGTTCACTCTCCGTGAGGACTCTCCCATGTGGTGATCTTGGGCCTGAGGGTGTGGGTATCCAAATGAGTGGAAAGCTCACTGCTTTGTTCCCACGTGAAAATGAGCTAAGGATCTCGGTAAAAGAGACATGTGTGTTTTGCTACCCCCAAAGTCTGGTGGATGTTTAGAATCTTTAAAGACCAGGGCTTTCATCTTCATGAAGAGAATGCAGCAGCTGGTCAGCTCATACATTGCAATGTAGTATGAGAAGCACTACAGAGTAGCTCCAAGCCCCTAAACCTTGAGCCTTTTGGATGGCATATAAATGTTTAGTGAGTATTTGGTGTACCTCTGGAGCAATGTTTTCAGCTAAATTTCCTACTAAAAGAATCTGTTTCATGTGCACCGTAGCTGTTCCGCAAACTGAACCAACATTCAGTATGGTCATTACTTCATGGATTCACTTCAAAATCTTACTACTGCTTGAGACTGAGAGAGTAACGGAGATGCAGCCTGAGGACATGAGTTCATATTATGCTTAGTTTGATCTAATGACTGCCACTGAAAGGAGCAATAGCCTTCTCATTCTCACATAATTTTTTTGTGTGCTCCTTCTTCTTCCTCTTCTGAGTTTGACTTGTCACGGTAAGTCTTCCCTAGTTGAAGGGAAAGCTAACTCATGAAAAGCTGCAAGTTTTCCCTCAGATCAGCAAACTGATGGGAGTCACTACTGAGTTGCACAATTGCTAAATTTAACACAAGGGAAAAGGCAGAAAAGCAGGGAGAAAGCAGGTCCACCCCCTCTGGCCTCTGCCTGCTGTTAGATTGAATTAAGTATAATATGAAACTACACCCTGAAGGAGAAGCATGTAAGCTTATTCAGAGAAGATTATGACTGTTGCTGCTGGTTGAAAATTCACACAGCTGAGGATTCACCGTTTAAAAAATGTGGTGGAATTCCCCAAATCATTCTTTTTTTTTGCAGCAGCAGCAGATAGTACACGTTTTCAAGTGTCTCATGGAGGTTTTCCCTGACAAATGGACAAACACCGGATGTGTATTTAGCTGTCCTTATTTTATTTGTTGACCTTCTCAGAAGAATTGGAAGAATTTCAGAAAGTAGTAGCAAATTGTTACGTATCAGTATGACATTCGTAGGCAGATACAGTAGCAAATGCACCACTAAGTTTATGCTTCTTTTATTCGTCTTTCCAAAATCTTTAGATCAGTTTTAGCATGACATCAATTCTCTTACGAATTTTTATTTGGTTTTGTCTGTCTGTATTTAGAAGATGGTAAAAATAGAAATTGTACATTGTATTTTTCTACCTATATTTTACAAAAATCACTTTCTCTGCTTTCTTTCCAATCCATTTGTCTTTTTCTAAGGAAAAAAAAAACCCTACTTAAAATACCATATTAAAACACTGCTTGCTCAGTCTATGGTTGAATCTGAGCCTCCTGGTGGAGCTACTCTCACCTCACTTTAAACATACTAAAAGGCAGGAGATTATTCCTTAAATACATGTTTTGTTAGAAATAAGGTTATCTAATGAGAGCATGTTAGTTCTGCAAATTGGGAATTCTCAGTGCTGGTGTATAGGCAGGTTAAAGTCGAAGTTATGAAATCAAGTCTGGCTTTTGTATTCATGTACTTCAAGTTGTTTTCTTTCTGCTTGTACACTAGCAGCTTTCAGAGGTTTTCCTGGGTTGAAAGATACTATCCAGTCCCTATAGGCTCCTAAAGGATTGCTTTTCCCCCCACCCCGAGATTTCTCTGCAGTATGGCTGAGGTCTGCTTTCTACTCTGAGCAGAGCCCCCCCCCTTCTCTGCATTTCTCCCCCTCTGCCTCACCCTGGAAGCCCTTCCTCCTCCCTCTGTTTAGTTGCTCTAAATCCAAGTGCAGCAGCCAGGAAAGACAGCTAACCACACACACTTTTAGCGAAAACAGCAGATAATGTTTATGCATCATTCTCAACAGTACAATGCATCCGACACACTGTTAATAGTGTTCAGGAAAGAAACAGATACGAAGGAAGATCCCTTGGCCTTAGTTACATCCTTCACTTGTTGAGAGCATAGCTAGGGCAGTCCAGGTTTAGTAATAGGTTTGTGTCAAATGACTATAACTAAATGCTTGGACAATTTAATGTGCTTGGTGTTTATTGTATCCATTATATTAAACATGCTTTAGGAAAGTGAAATCTGATAAACAAGTCTGGCTTCTGAAACCTTGGCTGATCCGATATTTCCATGGTTACCATTCATGAAACCGAAATTATTTTTCTCCAGGGGAAAATATCCGTGTGAATATGTCCAGCAAGGTTGTGACAGGTTATACTGAAGTATATTAGTTTGCGTGATGGAGCTTTGCAGAGGAATTACCAAGGCAGTACTTAAGAGTGCTTAAGGATTGTGCTAGAACAAGCTTTAGAGTCATCGTATTTTTGGATTACAGAAAAAAATTCCCCTTATGCGGTCATCATTTACAGAGAATTTGCATACATACCATTTTATCACAAGCTAAATTTTGCTGACTTCAAGAAGGATCATGTCTATTTGTCACCGGTGCCCCCTGCTCCTGACCCCTGGTGCTGTCATCATTCTGCCATGGGTCCCCAGAGAACCTGTCTGTCCCCGGGTGACACTACTCTAAGGGCCTCTTCTGATTGCACTTCTGAGTTTCATCCAACTGAAAAAGCAGCGTAAGCATGGCAGAACAAATCAAGAATAGTCCACGAAGAAACTAACCCAAGGCACCTCTCTGCTGCTGTCTCCCTGTTGTGAGTGAGGAGTGGGCACTGAAACCCAGCTGCTGTCACCGACCAGGCACTGAGGTCCCCACAGCCGCCTTCCCATTTTCCAGAAGTGGGGCAACGGAAAGCATAGCTGGGCCTCCAAACCCGTGTGGATGAGTCCTCTTTTTTTCCTGCCTTTGTGTGTGTATGTATACACTATTGACACAGAATGGCTTTTGCCCCAAGACTGCTCCCTACTTCAATCCCAAAGTTACTGTACGCCTTTCTGCAGCTTGCTTCAGGGTCTCTCTCCTGCATATTAGCGTTTTTTTTTCCTAAACTGGTTGAAAAAAAGAGCTAAGTCTGAAAAATTAAAACTGAGCCAACTATAATTTTTCATTTCTCATTTTAGTCAGCATAGAATTATACATGTCCCTGCAGTACAGTATAAATCATTATCATCATTAACATTATCCTTAGGTAGGCAATTTCAGTGCTTTAAACCTGCTTCTCTCCAGTTGTTTTGTTCTGAGCTTTGGCTGCCCCTCGATATGAAGCCATGTTATGAGATCCCAGGGTTTTTTTGCTTCATTGTAGAGAATATCACATCTGAATGTGTACATGTGAATGTTTATGTTATTCATATAAGTACTGCAGCTACCTAATTGTTTTTATTGAAAGCATTTTATCATTACATGAATGAAAACAATTACTTTGTCAGTAAATCTAGGTATATTCCAGGATTTATGTTGATGGTACAACCAAGCAAATTTTTTAATTAAATTATGATGACACTGTTGCTTCAGTTAAAAAAAAAGAAAAAGTACATTCAAACCCTGACAGTTCATATTTCTCATCACCCTGTAGCTAAAATTGCAGCAAAATAGTATGGCATGTTAGAGGACTGACATAATTCAAGAGGTAAGTGCTATTTAAAAGGAGTGAATATGGTGGGAAGTGACAGTATTTCCATGATGTATTCAGTTCAGCTGACATACCCGTTACAGGGAGGACAGCAGGGGCACGGCATTTCCCACAGGTGCAGGAACCAGCTCTGAGGAGAAGTCTCTGGGGCAGTTCTCAACCATAGAATATTGTCGTAAACCTCTAATGAAGAACTAAATATAAGGGCCTGAATGCCCATCAGTCTTGTGGGACCTGTGATGAGGGTCTATACAGTCCAGGTGTCCTATTCTTGTTTTTCATGACTTCTAGACTCAGATTTTCAAAAACTTCCACACTTTGTCCTGTCTCTCAGGGTTACCTTTCAAAGAAGAGTTTCCAAGTGCAGAGCAACTTTATCTGAAAATGTGCTCTCAACTGTGTTAGCTGCTCAGTGCAGCGTCTGGGTTGTGTTTGGTTTTTTTTTCTCCTGAGGACTGATGCACTAACACCTGATGTACACCAACAGGCACTGAATCTCAGGCCCCTTGGAGGGTCCTAAAGGAACAGGGAAGAAAGGGACAGTTATGTAGAGCTGTTAAGGCTCTGCAAACCCTTTCCAAACAGAAAGAAGAGGAAGTGCAGGTGTAGATCTGTAAGGCTGTGTCTGGTCTTTTACTGTAATGGCCAGTATAAATCAGTTTCAATGTAGTGGTTAAAGTAATGACAGCCTTCTCAGTTCTTGAAGGCAGACCAGTATTGCTTTGAGGGCTCCAAGTCCTCCATTCTACATCTTTTTTCATGATCAAAATTTGCTCCTTATATATAACCATTTTCTTTCTCTGCCATATATTTTTTTTCTTCAAAGTTGAAAAAAGCAAAACTGCCACTCTCTCAAACGTAGCCCCTTTGGGTGTCACAGGCTTGGGACTGCAGTACAGGGTACGTGTAGCATCTGGCTTAGGTGGGAGAAAGGGATGTGGATTAATTACAGTTCAAATAGGAAGAGCAGATGCTGTGAGAAAACCTCGTTTTAAATATAGGTAAATTTCATTGTTTAAAAACTTACGGAACAGAACTGATGAATTCCTTGTTCCTAAGTCCTTTCTTTTTCTCACCTGAGCAAACAAGTCACCTTTTTTTTTTTCCTAAGCTACTGAGCCTCCATACTGATAGCTACGACTTCTCCAAAGGGGCAGGAGAACCCCTTCTCTTTGCATCCCCTTGATGAATGTGCGGAGGGTGGATGCAGCCACTGACCCTTTTTCTGGCTTTTAGAAGGGTCTGCTCTCTGTGGAAACCACAAGCTTCCAGACCTCTCCTGCTTGTTTTCATCTGGTTCTCTTTAGGTCTTGATAATATTTTTGAGAAAATTTTTGAGAAAAGGAGCTGAATAGAGCAAAACTAGAAATGAGGAGGAGGCATAGAAATGTTTAATGGATGTTTAGTGGTGAGCGGCTCAGGAATGCAGTAGCAGGATAAGGAGGGTAAGGCAGGAGCAGGAGAGGGTACGGTAGCGCTGGCTGAGCAAACACAGGAAGCCAACCGTGTACCAAAATTTAAGAAAGAAGTAACTTGAGATTATAAAAGGAACTAGGATAGGTGAATGGGAGCCAAAGGAAGTAAATAGACAGAGTAAAGATAGGGAAAACCTGTTTCCGCACAAAATGATGACTGTTAGACTCAAAATCTTGTTATCATCAAAAGGGAGCACACCATATATATGCAAACAGGAACTTATTGTTAGCCAAATAAATATTTTAATTGTCTAAAAGTCCAAAATTATCTAGTTAAGAAAAAATAATTAAAAATGTATTTTAAATTTGTATACAAAAGAAACTTTCGAGTAGCTGCCACTTCACTGCGCTGCTGTGTGCATTCTTCCAGTGTCTGTCTGGGTCTGGGGGCTGACAGTGTCAGTCTTTCTGAAGAAGGGAGAGGGGACAGTTAGAATTATTCTTCAGCAGCCTGAAGTCTTTGCTGGGAGAGGTTCATGGTGGGTGTCCCTCTCTCCTCAGTCTTGGCTTTCTTTGGAGGTGTTTTTATGCAGTGTCTTACCACAGCCTCCCTCTTCCTCCCTGCTTCCCAGGCAAAGTTTGGGAGACACAGGCTGCCCTTGCCCCGCTCCGTTACCCCGGAGGGGCTGTTTGTCTGACAGTGACTCCGTAGGGGTGCCAGCCCCCTGCCCCAGGTGCACAGGAGGCCACAGGCTCGTGGCCGCCAGGCGATTGCTTCTACAGTTAAAACAAGCTCTTGCCAAGGCAGGGCCAGACGTGTCCTGAGACCCTGCACTGCCAACTGCCCGCCAAGCTCTGGCCTTGTGCTGGTGATGGCAAAAACCGTATTTACAGAGCTATGGGAGAAAGGAAAGGAAGGAAAAGACAAAGATGCTGGAGTTATACTCAAACTGGGAGAAAATGCTCAGAAGTGAACCTACATGTTGCTGTGCAGGGAAATGGGGTCTGACACTGTCCACCCTGAGAAATGAATAGCAGAGTGGGTTAAGTGTAGGGAGTACTTGTGGGTTAAGAAGTCAGAGCTGGGGAGGAGGTAGGACTGAGAAAATCAGCTTGGCACTGTAAGGCAGAGGAGGTCAGACTTGGAGAAAAGGCAGAGGAGCCTTGTGGAGTAGGAACAAATGTCCTTCCAGAGGCGGAGGGCGGTGGGAGTCCAGGATTGATCCTGCACGTTCCTATTCCTTGCTGTCAGCAAGTGTCTCTTGGGAAAGTATGTCCAGTCTTGATACAAGCAGAGTGTACCAGCCTTTAAATCTGTCGACTACTCTTTTAATTCAGAAGGTTGCAGAGCTGATTTAGAGACGCCCATCCATATTTACGGAATGAGTTGTGCAATAGGTAGCATCTGTGTTAAAGGTGTCCCAAGGTAGCAGTATTTTGTACTTTTTAAGTCACAGTCCTTAATAGCACAGTCAGGTGATATTTTTCTATAAACATTTGTGTCATTCTGTAAACAAGATGGATGAGCTCTAAGAATGGTTCAAAATTATTGTGCAGTTTTATGTATTAAATATAAAAATAAATAAATGAGTTGTATTATTCTAGATATTCTCAAAAATGAGTTCCTAATCTTCTCGTGTATATGTCAGTGAAAGCATACGTACCTCTCCACTCCTGTACGCTTGCAGTAATAGATTTCGTTATGTCACGTCAAGGCGCCTGTAAGTTAAAATATAATGAAAAGTGATGTTTCACCTGTGCTTTTGTTATATTTTGGATATACTTATGGGAAGACAGTTGAATTTGGTACTCAGTCTGTGACAATAGCCTCCTGCTGTTTCCTTTCTAGGAGTTGAAGAATTTATCAGCAAAAATAATAGGCGAGGGTGAAGCCAAAACATGTATTCATAATGAGAGAAACAATTTTTTTGTTGAGCATATAGTGCAGGGATTTTGGTTCCACTGTATTAAATGACTGGTAAAAGTAATGATAATTTTGTTTGATGTTGGTACAGTAAAGCAAGTATTTAGCTTAGGTGCATTTTTATTATCTTGCAGAAAAGATTCATTTGTCAACTCGGTCATCAATTTAACTGACTGGTAAACTGAACTTAAAAAATGTGACTTGGTACCCACACACATTTTAGGTTCTGTGGGAAAATACCAAGTAATCTAAGTGCCAGTGATGGAGAGGCTTCATTAATTTTTTTTTTTACATTTTTTTAGGAAAAGGTCACTGCTGTGCCTTTTGGGAAAAATCCTAGTGCATATACAGCTTTCTTTTGATGGTTTGCTAATCTCAGTGATGCTTATTGTGGCGAAGTTAAATGATTCAGGGATGGCTGCTCAAACTCAATACTTAACTCTCTGAAGAGACACGTACCTTGCACATACTGGCTCTTCCCCTGTCTAAGTCCGCTTGGTCTAGGCAACAGAAAGAATAGCCAGGCTAATTCAGCTCTGAAACTGCAGAAAAAATGTCCCTATTGAGCTGTAATTGAAATGCTGAGATGGGGGGAAGGGACCAAGAAAGGTAAAGGGGAGGGAGGAAGTTTAAACTGTAACTCAAAATCTGTTGTGGTAATGTTTGAAGGCATTCCTTTTGGCTGACTGGCTGCCCAAGCACTTGAATTGTTTGCATTTCGAGAGCCAAGGGGGCAGCTTTCCTAGGTGGCTGCTGTGCCTTTGTTTTGAGCTAGCTGAGCCTGCTTGTTTCTTCCCTGACTGTAGAAACACCACTGTCAGTGAGCTGGGGCTTCTCTGTGCTATGTTTTGCTGTACTTACTGTCTCCAGGGCTCTGCACCTGGGGCTCTGACTGGTTTTTATGTATCCAGAGTAGGCTAAGAGATGTATCTGGTGGGCTCAAATAATGTCTTCTGGTGGAAACGCATGAAATACAATTAGTTGGCTCATACATTCTCTGATTTCACCCTTCTTCTTTTGTTAAGCCGTGGTTCTAAGAACTTCTGCATTCTTACCATCACTGCGGGAAATGAAAGTTTCGATGCCTATGTCAAGTACCAGAATTTGATGTATGGTGTTATTTTAAGTTGTGAACTAACAGAAGGAAGAGGAGAATATATTCTGTTATCTTGTATGGGGCAACTTAAAATTGGCAACTCACAAAGGATCAGAAAATGCAGATTTGTCAAATTGTTCGCTTGTCAAATGCAGGTGTCAGGACATGAGTTACAAATCTTGAATACTGCGCAGTACTAGGTGTTCTCAGCCAATGCTCAGGACCACACTGCCTCTAGATGACTCTTTATCTGACAAAACTATTTCTCTATTAAGAATTCAAAGTGCTCTGAATGTTTTGATCAAATGGAACAGGATTTTGGAGGCTCTCTTTATCTCTGTATAGTGTGTTACAGTGGAGGCTCTTTTCATCTCCGTATAGTGCGTCACAGCATATAACTTGTTTCCTTGTCAAAATTAATGTTATTTTCTCATTAATGTTAAATTTCGCTGAGGATGGAGGAAATCTTACACAGTTTTCTTGTGTATGTGACTTTTCTTCCGATGTCATTCGAATGGTGATACTGTAATTCACTGGTTATGTTCAATTGCTGTTTAACTGACCCATACTAAGTTTTGATCCCCAGAAGATTTCCTTTGTGATCAGGCTAATCAACGCATTGGCAGTCTGTTGCTGTCGTGCGGGATCATCCCACACCACAAACAGTTGCGGGGAGCTGAGGTTCTTTTTTGCTCAATATCAAGCTGAAGGAGTATAAATTCTGCTTTTGAAATGACTGTTTGAGAGGTTTTACTTTGCTGCTCTGCCAGCATCCCTTACAAAGGCTACAGTGTTTGAGTACAAAATAGTATTTCTTACCACTTAACAGGATGCTCTTGGATTCTCTTTCCAGCTCAGCGGGGCTCTAACACGGTGCCAGACCTTTATTTTGTGGGTATCCGGTCTGTACTCCCAGTTCCAGCATTACTGTCAGCCCCAGCGAGGGACGGATGGCCCTCAGGGGTGGGGAGACAGGGGCAAAGTGGGCCATCAAGCCCAGCGGAGCAGGGGACTCGCCAGCCGGGGCCCCATCCTGCAGGACCCACGTGGGGCAGGTCTGGAGAGAGGAAGGAGGAGGAGGTCTCAGAGGAGACTAGAGATCACATGAGGTTCAGTGAAGAAGTCAGACAAGTTTGTGGTGATGGGGCAGGTCTGAGGTGAAGCCGGGAACGCAAATCAATTGTGGTCAGGGTGAGCCCAGAGACAGTAACCCGCCTCAGCCAGAGTCCAGTGATCTGCCAGGCAAGATCACAGTGATGAGGAGGCAGTTCCCAGGTCAGGCTGGGAATTTGGGCTGGGGCTGGGTCAGTGGGGTACGTGGCCAGGCACATGGACGTGCAGGGCAGCTGCAGCATAGCTCAGACGAGGGTCAAGCATGACAGCCTCAGCTCAACAGCCATTCCGGCGCAAAGGGTAGGGCAGCCACTGAGTCTTCTTCCAGCTTTCTCTTGAAAGGCTCTTCAAGACTGGCAAAGGTGTCTCAGACCTGGCCTTTGCCACAAAAAACTGGACTAGAGTGCATTGCAGTTCCAGCAGTCACTGGGATGGCTGATCCCTGTGTCCTTTGTCATGGTGATTGGAAAATACGCTCTTTTTACTACGTTTGACCAAGTAAGAACATTCCTGATGCACCTCCAAAGATGATCTACTGGAATATCTTCTGTAGCACATGAAATGGGCAAAAACTATTAAAAAAATTAAAACAACAGGACAGGACAAGTATATTCCTGTTTGGCCATACTGTTTATCCACAGATTTATGACATTTAATCTCTTCTCTGTATGATCTCGGAGGCAGACCATACACAGCAATTATTGACAACGCAGACATGAAACTCTGAAACAGAGACTGTAATCTTCTTTCAAGTACCTGTAGACAGAGTAACTTATTTTTGCCACAGAGCAAGTCTAAAGGAAGTATTTTTAAGATCTTCAGGCCCCTGGATGTGCTTTTATCAGCAACGGTATATCTTGTCTTCTTACAAAAAATCATAGACCACCCCTCTCTCTGCTGCCTTGGGGAAGACAGTAGGTGGGGAACGGTAGAAGGCAAGCCAGGTGGTCTCTGTGGCTGCCTCTGTTAATCACTTTCCTGGCTCATGGAGGTTGAGTCAACCCGTGAAAGCTCAGGTTAGGACAGGGACTCCTCCCCTCTCCTTATTTACATTCCACATACCTCCAACAAAAAAGTTTCTGTAAACCATTAACAGGACCTTAAATACTGAATTTACCGTATCTGGCACAGACGCTGACCTTAGGATTAGCACAAGTGACATCATCCATTCATGTGGTCTGAAACGAAATACCAAAGGGAGAAATGAAGGCTCCCTAAATCTTCATTTTTTAGGACTAGCCCTCCAAGTCCAGCACCGTAGTAGTAAATTTTGTGGAGCAGCAACAACCCTGCTGGAAGATTTTTCAGGAAGGGTCTTGTGGGCATTTAGAGCAGAGCAAATTGACTGCGATGCCTTGCACTGCTGTGGGCAAGCTGCACCTCCTGTGCCATTCCTTCTGCACGGTGGCGTTGGGAAGGGCTTCCCGTTTCTGTGACTGGGAAGCATGGGGTAGTTTTTCCCTGCTGGAGTGTGTTCATCTGCCCTGATGGGCTTACGCTCTCGGCTCTCCTGCCTGAAGTTTTTTGGGGCCCTGGACGTTCTTCAACAGGCAGACTTTTGGAGGTGGAATGATACCTCTTCTGGCAGTTGCTGATAAGTGTGACTTGCCTTCAGGACATAACAGAACAGATATTTAGTGTGATGTTTTTGTGGACCTCATTACTCGAATCAAGGCAGTGTTTTATATAAGGCCTGTGCAAAGCTTTCTGTACATAATGGGGACGTTCAGCAGGGAGTCTGCAGGGTACTGCTGGGGTATTTTTCCGCTTCAAAGTTTCTTTGGCGTTCACCCCAGCTAAGGGCACCAGCTGCTATTAAGGCTTGTTTTTTTTTTTAATTTTATTTTATTTTATTTTCTCTGCTTTTGTTTCTCTGCAATTAAATAATTACCTTAATGAGAGGTTTCCAGTTATTCTGATAATTTCTTGGGACAATGTTAAACTTCTGTGATCAACAGGAACTCTAGCAGGTGTTAGGATCTATTTACGGTAGCAGCACCCCTTCTGTCACGCAGAAAGGTAACAAGAAACAACCAAAAGCGACACAGATCTATGACCCAACACAAAGCAGTTCGGTAAAAACACAAGCTCCTTTAAATCAAAACTGTCTGTATGTTCAGTGAAGACCTACAATGGGTGTCTCAGATGCTTTTGTTTAATCATTTTTATTTATTTTTCTGACTAGATTAATGATGCTCTTGGAAAGAGTGAGTAGGAAAAACTGGAGGTTATTTCATAGTAAAGAAAATAATTTCAAGATATTTATATAGCACAATTTACTTTGATACTTAGGTTAATACATACTTGTCAGGAATAAAATTTGGACTTTTTTTTTTTTTTCCCAGAGGCAAAATAGGGCATGAAGAAAACCTATTTGTAGCTCTAAAATTGTTGTCTGAGTACTTGTTGTGAGTGGTACGTGGTTTGCATGTCAAGTTAAAACATTTTTGCTGCATGTGTGCTTTTTAACTGTTCCACTTAAGTACACTTTGAAAGTTTTATTTTGAAATGGTGAGTGCATCCAAGCAATGCTGCCAAATTCCAGGATTATTACAGTTAATACAGAACATTTTGTTGACTTTAATTTGTGAAAATGGTGTTTTAGCAGTTTAAGAGTTGTTAAGGGGTATGCAGCCTTAATTATTTTTGAAAAAAAAAATACAAAATATGGAAGTGTTAGGACACCCAAATGATTCATAGTAGTAATTTATTGTCAAGGATAACAGACCTGAAACGCGTATACAGGGTAAAGTCTTTCTGAAAACGAGATGATACCACCCCAGTACTCCCACTTCTGTTTTATAAGAACCCACCACCCTATCTTTGCATTCGCAGTTTCCTAGAGGAAAAGGCATTAAGCCAAAAATTAGGTGGTAGCTGGTTTGAAAACTGTGCATCAGAACAGAACCTTCGTTTTACTGAAGTTATCTTGCCATTAGAAGATGTACATTGTAGGATGTTGTGACAAGATCTCCAATAAGCCTAGTCTTCTTCCTTAAAATAAGCTCCCCAAAGAAGACCAAAAAGGCTTTTAAATGCAGAAGGGTGAAAAAAAGAAAAAAAAAGAAAAAAGCTAGAATACTTATCTTTTAAATACAGAAAATTCTGAGTGACGAGGAAAAACAGCATAGAAATGAAAGTGGTTCCCTCTGTGTCGTGGTACAGTGAATTAGTCCTTCTGGGCTTGCTTTATGCCAGCTCAGTGACCTTGAGTTGTAGGGAACTGCAAACAAACATCTCCCCTCCTCCCCGCCATGGCTTGCTTCATTTTCCCCTCCCTTCACCCCTGATGCCCGGCTGCTCTGCGGTCCCTCTGGCTCCCACTCTTCCCCCTGCACCTCGCATCCCACCGTGGCCACCTGCCCCACCGGCAATCCCTCTTTCAGGGGCATCCCTGGGTGTCCCGGCGGGGAGGCACAGCCTCCAGTCCTCAGCCGCATCCTCGCTACCTGTCCAGCCTGGCCCCTGCAGGGAGCTCGGCGTATCCCGGAGAGTTCAAGCCTCGAAGAGGTATATGATGATAGTTTTCCCCAACAGCCGCTGAATGGCCTGGTGTGCAGCTGCTTGTTGCTTTCCAGCAATTGCTAAATCACGGTTCAGTCTGAGGCAAAACAAAGCTGCCCTTGACTTCAGGAATAACAGGCTGCAGCCTTAATTATTCCTGAATTTAAAGGCCTACTGTTAGCACGAGACAATCAAAGAGAATACTTTAATGCTACTCGTGATATGGGTTTGCTGGTAACTGGCACTTTAGAAAGCTGCTATTTCTTCATATGAGCAAGCTACCCTAGTTTTTGTGTAATTTCACACTTCTTCTCTGGAGACAATAAGCGGGGGAGGAAAAATTCCTAATTCCGAGCACAGGATTGCTGGGGGGATGGGGGTGGGTGGTTTCCTCCACGGCTCCAAGCAACTTCGACAGCTTTTCTCAGTGGCTGCCCTCTCCGTGGTGTTGCACCACATCTGCTAATAAGGGTCTGTGCAGTACAGAAACTTGCTAGTGCAGGGCAACGTGGAAAGGTGCCCTGTGCTAAATGGTTGCCCGAGTGACTTTTCCAAGTGTCTCACCAGACCAGGCAGAGGAGGGTTGAATAGCTGTCGGGACTGCGGCTCGATGGTATTTTCACTAAAAAGCTGGCACTGACATTACATTTTGAATCTTTTGTACTTCTTCAGAAGTTGAGTAAGATGAATTTGTCAGGTGTCTATCCAGTAAATAATTGGTAGAAGTACTTCAAGTTGCATATCGTTTTAGCTTGGCTGCGTTTTTCCCCTATTACTTTACAGTTTGCCTGTGAGCAAAGTGACTGTATCCCCATCTTGTCTGAAGATTTTCAAATTATTAGTTTGGCAGTGTTCTTTCAACTTTAGAAATCCTTAAATAAGTAGAGAAAATTATTATCTGTTGCGAACAAACTTCATATTCAAATAGACTTTTTAAAAAATAAAATACAGGCCCTTTAATCGTAAGTTTTTTCCACTGTCCTGCTCCTTGCCAATACCCTTCACTCCCTAAATGTTTAGAAAACTGAACTTAAAAGAAAGTGCTTAAAAGATTGTTTTGAATTCTGACACACAATGTTATTTACATGTTATTGCATATCAAAAGGAGCACTGGTAAACTGTTGAAGCAAAAATTGAATATTTAACACAGAATTCATTTTAAGCATCTGTTTTTAAAGCTGCACTGTACACCTGGACTCCCTGTTTTCTTTGCTTCTGTTCTCACTTACAGACTGTACATCTAAATCCTGATAGTAATTGAACCATTTGATCGGTTTCTTATATATTCTGAATGAGAAATTATTTAGCTGTTCAAACTGATAAATTATTCAGCGCCCTATTTTGGGTTGATGTTTAAAGAAAACATTTTTTTTCCCTAACTCTTAACAAAATATTTTGTGATTCCCATGAGTGATGTTTAAACTATAAAATTTCAAGGGCTACATACGTTGCCATTACACTTGATTACACTGGGAGACAAAGCAAAAAATAGAATTGCATGGACTTCATTTTCCATAAAAAGAAGGTTCAGCTGAACTCTACGGGTACAGAAGAATGGGCAAAGAAAGGGGAACAAAACCAAGTAGAAAACAGTAAGAAAACTGTGCCTAAAAATTTATCTTTGAAATTCCCATAAATGTTTTTCTTTGCTTTGCTCAAGTAAGCCATTACATGTGTAAAATCTTGAGCAAAAGAGTAGTCTATAAAAACAGAGTAAAAATCAATGGCCTTTCTTTACATTTAGTTTACAATGCCTTGCAGAAGGTAAGGGAATGCCAGCTCGTTCAGAAACAAGGTACAAGAGAAAGGGTTTCTTGAGTTGAAGACAAATCCCATATAGCTAGATAGCTGAAACAAGTCTAGAAATGATGTTGAAAGTTTTTTTGTTTCTTTAACAGCTATTTGATATTGCTAATTAACAACTGTAAATTTCATTCTATGTCTAGATCTTTTAAAGTGGCCAAAAGTGGATGCCAGTCCCCCCCTGAAGTGGGGGTGTTTTATTTTAAAGATTTGAGCTCAGATTTTGTGATTTCTGAAACTAGACCAGGAAAAAATGGGATAGAAAATACGCAGAAGAAATTAACCTTTCCCCCACTGTACACATCAGTTTTGAAGCCCTTGGGCTTTGAACTTAATAGCTTGGATTTCTAGGCCGCTTTTACCCAGTTCGCTCTCCTTGTCCTGCTTTATTAACAAAGCAGGGCTTTTCTTTTTCAAAAACGGCCACTTTGTCTTCTTAGGTGAGAGCATCGTCTGGAAGATATTAAAGTCCATTGACAAATAGTTCTTGATTTGAATGTTTGCACTTTAGTGACCAGATTTGCAAAGGTGCAATAAACTTATTTGGTGCTGCTCTTATTTGAACAAATTATTATCCACGATAATGTCTCTTAAATACTCATTGTTAACCCTGTATTAGGTTGCAGACTGTCTTAAGATTCAAGAATATAAAGTCCAGTATGGGAATTAAAGCAAAAGTGAAGGCATAGTGCGATTCAAAGGAGAGAAAAAATGTTTCACCAAGTATGTGAATGATAGGCTTGAAGCATTTACATTTGCTCGTCTTTTTGCAACACTTTTTATCTTCACTTTCTTTGCATACCCTCTTTAACTTGATGATTAAAAAAAATTTTGCCATTATTTGGGAAATTGTGGACATCTGATATTGCTGTTCCTTACAAAATGCACATTTTAGTTGTTTTTCTGCTTCAGTGACTTGAGCCTATATTTAGCATTATTGGTCTTTCATCCAGAGGAAGTCACATATGATATCCACAGCACATGAAGACTAGTCTATACTGCACACGTGTAGTAGGGCCAAAGGTTTTCAAAAGCACTCTGTACATGCAATAGGTCTAAAGCTTTGGGGAAACTTTTTTTTTTTTTTGAGCGAACAGCTACTGTAAACATCCAGGAAATCAATTAGAATCATCATCTTATACCGGGACTCAGAACCATCTTTCAGAGGAAAAGGCATCACTGCTTACAGACATCTAGGAAAAAAAAAAAAAGGAGATATTAAAAGTAACTAATGTATGCGTATTTTGGCACCCCATGACAATAGAAAGTATGAATTGCTGTTTTAATTCCCATGCTGATGTTTTCTTCTATGCCAGTAGAGGTTGACGGAGGCTCTCAGGAGTATAATTTGCAGCATTTTACCTTTCTGAAGAGTGAAGATTTATTTTCATCAGATTGGCTTGTGTTTGACCATACCTTCACAAGATGAGCACTTCATCTTGTCATGTATGTTGGTACCTCATTTTTGCAGCAGGATCAGAACTTACATATGCAGAAAAAGAAAAAGCATGAAGATGAAAAAAGAGAAGAGAAATTTTTTTTTTTAAGATGAAGAGCAGGCAATATGACAAGGAAAAGATGATAGAAGTTTCTCAGCTTTTAAAGAATTCTCATTTAAAAAATATTTCTAATTTTATTATTTTTTTTAATTTATTGTCACTTTAAGTCTGTGTAAATATCCATCTAATTTTGTCAGTAGTAGTTGTCACCAGTTTGGACATCTAGTCCATCTCGTCATCTAGTTGAAACTAGATGATCTTTAAAGGTCCCTTCCAACCCAAACTGTTCTATGATTCTATGACATTAGGAAAATACCTTTGACTGAATACGAGCTTGGCAGATGACAAGGGATACAGTTATGCATATTGTAGTTTAGGCTTATTGCTTGTAGTAGTTTTTCTGACTTAAGGGGGAAAAAAAGGAGTTTATTAAAAATGTATAGTTCAAAAGAACAAATGTTGGGATAGTAATGTATGTCTGTATTTCATGTTTGAACAAATGGCTATAGTATTTATTGACAACTACTCCAATAGTATGTTGGGGGTCGGCAGAAGAAAAGCTGAGAATGGCTACAATGTAACAACAGAAAAAATATGAAATTATGCTTCGTGTAACTGTTTCTTTCAGTGTGATAGTGATATGATAAAATGAGTTTGAGTAACTTGCAAAGTCACACAACTTGAGGTGCTTCCACGAAGAAGAAAGAGAAATAGAAATGAGTATGGAGAATGCCTTTAGTTTTGACAAACTTTTATTTCTGTAAAGATTAGCTGCGGTTCGTTTTACTTTTACAACCAGTGATTGACAGGAAACATTTCAGAAATCTAGATGCAGCAAACGGACTTGAATTTAATCCTTTCTGTAATTCAGGAGAGAAGCAGTAAGGCCTCTATTCAAGATAAGAGCTAATAGCATTTGTTTCAAGTTAGGCATATCTTCGAGTGCCATTTCTGCACTGGAATTTTCCTGGGTTAGCCCTGCATTTACAATCAAACAGAAGTGGAAACTCTTTCAATCAGCACTCCTGAGGCTACAGCTGCCAAGTCAAAATTGTGGTCTTCACCCCACATGCCTCAAGGGGAATAGCCGATTTATTTGCCAGTAGTGACTTCCAGAACTGTCACACATTTAAGAGTGAGGATTTTTAAATCCATTTTGGGGGATAATAAACTAATTCAAGAACACTTTCTGACTGTGGTTTCTCAAGAGAGGAGAAGTGTGAAGTCTGAGTGTGGACCGTAATGGGAGTGATGGGTTTATATTGGGGAGAAAAAGGAAAACCTTACATTTCTCAGAAATTAGCTGTAGTAAATTTCATGCATGACTGTTTGATTTCATTTTTCATTATTCTCTGTACACAGAGGTTCCACTACCATGACCAATATTTAGTTTTTGTGATATTATTTACTGTGTAATCCCATTTTGTGGTTTTGCTGGCTCGTAAATGTCATTAATGGTGGACATTACAAAACTCGGTCATGTTTCAACAGGTACTCTGTCTGTCAAGGTGACAAAGTAGCCACTGAAAATTGCATGGAAGTCCATGGATTTCACTGAAGTTATAGCTGTGTGTGACAGCAGTGAATTTGGGACACTGTTCCAAAACACTGAAATACTGGTGTTAAATGGCTGTTGAGTCTATAGCCTTCAAGTAAATCCATCAGACAGGGAGCTATCTTGACCTCCTTAGGAGCCCTATCTTGGATCAGTTAATCAAAATTTCATCACTGATGTGTGTGCGCAGCCTGAAGCCCCAGACTGGCAGGATTTTTATTTGAAAAACACACCTTGCAGCATAACAAACATGTGCCTTTTGCGGATCTGAAGGACACCCCACCAGCAACATACACAACTGGTTATCCAGTGTGGACCCTTAAGCTATCTCAAATTTTTAAACACAGTAAAGAGCACACGAATAAAGTGGTTAAAGCTGTTTATTATCCTGTTACTTCCTTATTTTTTCCTTTTCATTGTTTTGTCAGTATCTTAGTAAAAATTTTGCTTTTCTTCTAGAGGACCTAAGTGAGTGAAATGTAAGTGAACAGTAGATATCTACTTTATCTCAATTGAAGTTCTGAAATACTGAACTATTATATCAGGCAGTAGAGGAAGACCCTGTGACAAGAAAAATGATGAAATACTTTCAAGGAATTTTAAATTCTTGGGAACTTAAATCGATGTTCATGACTCCTGTTTGTCTGAGAGAGTTGTCTTCCATACATCTGCTGTTGGCTGTGCCGAACTGAAACTGTCTCAGTCAAGACAACTGTTAAGAACTACTTGGGAAACTTCATTTCTGCCAGCTTTTTAATGGCTCCAGAATGTGTATAATTCCTTTCTCCATAAGTGATTTTCATATTTCTAACTGCTTGTGTTTACTGAAAATTGTTCCTTGTTTTCTAGTAAAATTCTAGTTTGTACGCAGATGCTGTGCTGCAGGGCACACAATTAAACAGAATATCCACTAGTTGATTTATTCCTTCTATTTAAGTCAGAATTTTACGCCAGTCTAAAAATTTGATTTAGTAGCAGTTCCTACCTTCCCACATGTCAAATTTCATCCTGTTCTATCAATGTATTTATATAGTGCGTGTGTACCATACTTGCATTTGAATGCAAAAAGATGTGCTACTGCAGTCTTAGGGTTGGCTATCTAAAATCAACTTAAAAAAGAAAAATGGTCAAAGAACAATACTAATGCCGTGTTGCACCCCCTGCAGACTTACTAATGTTCCATCATAGAGGTCAAATGGAGGAAATTGAACTAAATCAAAAAACTTCTTGAATGTAGGGGCCAATGTTATTTAAACCTATTAGTTAACTAAGTGGTGGAGGCAGAGGCTTCAGCAGTACTGTTCTGGTTGCCTCAGAAAGGAGGCAACCTTCCTCACCACCCTGAAGCAGCGTTGGGACACCAGAGCTATGCGTAATTTTGTTGTCTTTCAAGTTAGATGATTGGACACAAGTGGCTACATACATATTTTACCAAAAGCACAAGTCATTGACAGCAAATGTGGAGATTTCTTTGATTGCATTTTTGAAATAGTTCAAATGTTGCGCTGAAATATTTTCACCAAAATAAGGAGGTATTATTGTCACAGTGACTCAGATTAAGTTTACACGGTCTGTAGTGTATTGTAAATAGTTTACCTTACAGATAAAAATTTCTGATACATACAGTAATGTGTACTATACTGTGGACGTTGCCTGTCATCTTTATTTAACATCAGTCTGGAGGGATGCAAAAGCTAGCAGTAGAAAAATTCTTCAACTTCAGTAAATTAAAAAAAAATAAGTGCAAATAAAAAGCAACTAAGAATAGATCAATTAGTCAGACAAATGTCTAACGGGTGGGGAGGCTTACTGTAGGATTGGAGAAAACGCTTAAAGTGTCTGGTTTTGCTTTATTGGTTTCACAAGTTGGAATGAACTCTGCAATTTAACTTCAGCTTTGCTGTTCCAAGTCTATAGTTGAATGTGGGCCTGGGTGAGTACCTGGCTTTTTTAATTCTTTCTTTCTTTTCTTTGCAGGGTGAGGGGGATGTCTGAGGATGAAATATTTTTCATTATAGCGATAAGATACCTGTCTAATCATTGCTGGCAAGATGTAGAAGGATAGAGACTTAGTTTGTGATTTCATTTTGGGTGTAGCTGCGAGCACTGAGCCAGAGAAATGCTTTTCTCAGATATCCTAAAAGGCGTGAGCATGTTCGCTGCCTCACACGGGCACACATGTGCTGCATACATAGGTTGCGTCCACATTTGATATTGTCTCTTGTGCCTAAATTAAATGGAAATGTAGAGTGAACATAAAAAATATGGGGAAGCACAAAAAGGTGATGATGTAAAGTAGAAAAAAGTGTTGTAAAAATATGGGGGAAAAAGATTATGGCTAAAATGGGAACAAAAACTCAAACTGGATATACAAAGTACATTAGGCAAATGGAGAAAAAATTTAAAAATGAATAAATTAATCTTCTGATTAAGATTTTCAAAGAACTCGTGATAAAGTTATCAATTCCTATTGGTTTTAAAGAAGAGTTACAGGCCTAATTACTTTAAGCCTCTTTTGAAGTTAGAGAATTTGATGTATCATCTTAGATGCAAATGATTCTCTCATGAGAAGACAACTAAAAATAGTACAAATATGAAGTTCTTAATGTAAAATATGAATGTCTGAGAATGCAAATAAAATTATAATAAATGATAAATGCAATTATATGGTAGTAGGAAGGGATATAAAACAGAAGACAAAGATTTCATTTCTGAGGAAAAATTAGAAATTTAGAGATAGAAGTCTAAGGAAACAAATATGTTGTTTGCTAGCAAATATGTTTTTATCAAATACTAAATACACAGCCCAACAAATATGTACTTGTTTTTACCCACTCTTGATAGACATATATTAATTAGCCTAACTGGATATTACCAAGTTTTCCATGTAGCTACAGGTTGGTGAAATAGCACTGTCTTACTGCTTTAACTGTTGTGTTTAATAATAGTGTAGGTAATACTGAGGCAAGTTTTGCACTGTAATAAAATACTGCCTCCTGATTTATGCCTGTATTTTGAGACACATCTTTTGAAAGTTTCTTGAATTTCACGAGTCACATCCAGCTGTTAGTTTTCATTATAGCAAAACATAGTCTAGTCTCCTTAGGTATATTCTGTCAACAGTGAATTACTTCCACTTTTTATATCTTTGGTATAAACCCAAAGCATTGGTGTGAGTGAGAATTACATATAACTGTCAGTATAGTGGAACATACTGTAATGTATAGCAGAATTGTAAATAAGGTAACGATGTGAAGGAGTGGTGCACAACCTCCCTCTGCTGCTGCTGATGTTTTCCATGGAAGCTCCTCCAGGAATTTGCTGTTGCACTTTTGAAATAGCTGCTGTACAATGCATATGATACAAGATGTTGGAGCTGATTCAAATACTTCATTGAAGTTGCGTATTGTGTATGTCAGTGTGGAATTTAGATAAATGCCTTTATCCACCACGCATTAACAAATCCTTCAAAAGATGTGCTGCCTTGTTAATCAGTTGAGATGTGAGCAGGGATGGGTAATGTTCCATAGTCACACAGTATAAGAAGTTGACATCTTTAAAGTGAGTGACTAGTGTTTAATTCAGGATATAGACAACTATGAGTACAGACTTAAGAAATCACATAAACTCAGTGTACATTCCTGGAAATGTCTTAGAACTAAATGCTTAACATAAAACGCCTTGAAAGTCCCTTAAGTTTGCTAATTCTTCTTCATCTCTTCTTAGCTTCTCAGGAGATTTACATCGCTTTTTAAAGTACATTTGTAGTAAGAAAGTAGTATTCTGATATTTATATATGAGAAAGTAAAGGCAAATATGTAGTGTATAGGTAATTTACAGTATCTTAGATTGTCTTTTTGTGAATGTTTTTCTATCAGGATGTAATATTCATTTTTTATACTTTTTTTAACAAGGACATTTGGTCAAATGATGGGTATCTGTTAAAGCTAAACAAAGCAGATAGCCCTATAAAAGTCTGCCCAATGGCTATCATTAATAACTAGGTAATTTAGCAAATGAATGTGGACTATTGCATTCTTCCATGCATATTTTCCTGGTGAGAACAGAACAAGGAGGAAAAGAAGGGATGGAGAACATTAATTTCTATGTTGTGGATATCTACTGACAACAGTTTCTAGTGATCTCTGTTACTGAAAGGGTGGACTTGGAATGCAAATAAAGCTTGTAATCTTCTGACCCAGGAGGTTGTAGGATATATTAAAATACTCCATCAAATAATTAATATAACTTTAAATACTGTGTAATTATTCACCTGTGTCAATTGGTGCCGTACAAGTACTCGATCTTCATTGAAGAAATATATCCCCCAAATATATGTAGTATGCCTAGAGGAAGTGAATGTTTGCAGCTATAATTTGTATTCGTCAATGTAGCATCTGCAAAGAAGTCAAGACATTGAACCGTCATTAAAAATGCAAATGAATTCTTATCTTTTCCAAACACTTGATAGTGGATGAGCTGTGATAAGACTGGCTCTTTGCTACACAGTGCATAAATCTGCAAGCTGTGTCAATGCGAGATGGTTGCTGTACCATCATTTAGGCTGATGCAAGCGGTAATGCAATTCCCCAAACCTGGACCTCTATTAAGCTGTATACTCCCTCTCATCAGAACTGTCTAGGTCTTTCACTGAAATTATTTCTGATGTGGGTGTTATCCCAAGGTCAACTGATGTATGAACAGTAGAAGCATCTCACATGATCCAGGATGATGCATAAGTAGTAAAGGGTGAAGTTGCTACTCAAGAATTTCATAAGAAAAAAGGCTTATTAGAAATGAGATGGAAGTATTTTTTAAATAAAGCTATTTCATTATAGGTCCACTATAGATAATTATATATGTACTCTTTAGTGTTTTAGAAAAAAATGAAGATTTGTGGAGTTACAATACCTCTTAAATGCATGCAAGATGTAATAGCTCCTGGCACAGTGGAGGATGATATAAATGAGGACTTACTAAGGAGTAAGTCCTCTGCATAGGTTAGTGCCTAATAATGTTACAAAGGTAGCTTTAGTTGTATCTAGGAAAGTGTGCCAGTCTCGAGAGTCTTTTAACCCCTTCTGGTTAATCATTATTTCAGGATTTTATTGCTCCATTCATTATGTGGCCAGTTTGGTGTTAAATCTGACTTGTCAAACAGCCTTAATTCATCCACTCCTTCTGGACTAAATGTGTAGATCTATTATTTGCTGTGTTTTGAATTACATACCGGTTTAGGTTTCATCTTTCATCTATTACTGCCTTGATGGAACAATCTCTTTTAAAGACGTAATAGCTTCAGACTCTTCAAGTAGATTCTTAGCTTCTGCTTGGACAGCCTCTTGGTTTCGTGTACCTGAAGTGACCAGCTCACTTTCCAGTTCCTCAGTGAAAAACAACTGTTCTGGTGCTACCTTGGCTTGCAATTGGCATTTAAGGATGTGAGTTTGCATTGGACTTACAGAGAGTTGAAATCTCACATAAACGCAGGTTTTAAGCAGTAGGCTGTGATTTTGTCAAAATCAACCTGTTCATGTGATTGTAACGTATTTTTTAATTGTCCTCTTTCCTTCTGGTAAATGAAAAGGCCACCTCCACGTGATGCTTTGAGGTCTTCCTGGATAGTTGGAGGGCTCTCTCAGCAATACTCTGGCCAGTCCTTTTTTATATCTGAGAAATAGTTGTTTTCTGTACAGGACATAGCAGTAACTTGAGACAAGCCATATTGTTTAAAAATATTGATACATCTGTGTTAATTAATGTAAATGCCTTTCTGCTTTCCAGGATGGTGGGATAGGGAAGTAGAAACAGCCCTTGAGCAATTTTCACTGATTGAGAAATGTTCCTCCTTGATTCCAGAGTATTGGATCATCTAGATATACTTGTTGCACAGACCCTCATGGACAGTACATTTGTTAAAAACATGCCAGCTTGGAGATCGGTCAGTCCACTGGCTCAAATCAGTCCAGGGTCGCAGTTGTGTTTGCCCAAACCTGGCATTTCCTGGTCCATTGAGGGAACTGACCACAAAAGTCCTGGATGTGCACACAGGCAGAGCCCTGATACTGAGCCACACCGCAGTTATAATTTCCTCTTTGTTTCACAGTTATAATTTAAGCTCCATAGATCTGGACAAATACATTTTCCTGAAAATGCACATCCTACATTAACACTGTAGGGAAGTAGGGTAAGATAGCTGGAGGGCAAACCCATTGGAAATACATAGATATGTTAAAATCATTGCCACATCCATGACCAACACTTCTCTCTGTCCTGGAGGATGGAGGCACAAGTTGCAGTAAAATGGGCCTCATTCATGTTCCCAAAAAATGTTTGCAGTTCCCTTCTTTGAGATTTTCTTCTTTGTATTCCAGTTAACAACCTTGCCTGAGACAGGCTCAGATCTTTTTTCAAGTGAGGCCCTAGGAGAAAATATGCCATGGGGCCACTATCAAAAAGCACTGGTACCTAGCTGTTAGAAAGGTTGCTTTTATCCTTATTGCAGCTGTGGATAACATAAGCTTTTAAACTTAAAGCTCATCTTTAAAGGTGGTGAGCCTGTGGAAACGAGTCTGTAAAAGGTTCCTAACTGTGGAACATGCCTCCCAGATGTTCTAGGAAAGTGAATTGACCTCAGATAGTACATTACAATGGGTTAACACTGGAAATTAAAGAAAATTTCGTCTTTTTGTAACAGACTCTTTCATCTTGGAATTTCTAGGAGCACATCTTATTTTTCATTTTCATTATAGCCAGGTAACTCACTTGAGAGAAGTGCCAGAGAAGGGGATAGGGATAAATAGTACTAAATGTACCGCTGTCTATTAGCCTTATAATGGTGATGTGAAACAAAGTGACAAAATTTTGATGGATTTTCCTTTTCCATAGATGTCTCCACAGCAACTGATTTCTTTTTAAGGAAACTCTTGTCTTTAACAGACAGTTAAAAAAGAACTGATACTTCAGTTGAGTCATGACACTGGAGGATGCAGAGGCTCCAGAGCCTGCATGTGGACATAGGGTTTACAGAATAGTCAAGAGCTATGTTGAATTCTGGAAGCCATGCTGGGTTTCTAAAATAGCAATTTTTGTGAATTTAATGTGAGATATTGGCTGCACTAAGGGAGTTTTCATAAGGATGACATTCTGTCTTCTCTCATGTGTGTGAATCATTTCAATAGCTAAGCTATTACTATTGGCCGCTTCATGGATGGTAAAAGTACTGTTGTCTTTAAACCTTTAAACTCAAAACTGTTGACGTCTTTATTTAGGGAGAGCAATGTTCCTTCTGAGCTTGTATAGGACAAAACCATCATTAACTGCCCTTTATACACTGTGCAAGGCAGCCTTAGTTTAAGTACAGGATGAGAAAACCGTGAATGTATATTAGCAAAGAGCAGCGAGGTAGTACTTGTGAATAAAATGGTGGTGAAAGAGATACTCCATTTTATTCTCCCAGTCAACGGTTGTACCCTCAATCTGTATTTTGATGTTTCTCTAAAACAAATAAATGTGATTTTGTAGTTTCTGAAAATGTCCCTTGAATTAGGAGCTGTCCCCATTTTTCTAAAAAAAAAAGGAAATACGATTCCTAACAAAATCCCCAACAATAAAACATTACAGAAAAATGTTTAAAAAAAAAAAAAAAGCCACGTTACAGAAAAATGTAAAAATCTCAGTGAAAGTATTAAGTAATACTAACTATCAAGTGTTCCCATATTACAGCCTGGGAAACCTTTAGGGATGACACTCAAAAAAAAAAAGACAGATTACAGGTGAATGTTGCATTACTCTTTGTCACGCTGTCCCACCCATAAAATGGGCCTCCATGAGTGAAGCTTTGAGAAGCCTTTTCTGAAGAGTTCTAGGGCACTTTTCAGTATTGCCTCCGTTGGTTTTCAGGGAAGGAGAACTCATTATCAGAAACACATCATTGGAGCATTATATATTTCTACCTGTTCACATTTCTGGACTGGTGATATTGGAATGTTTTCCTTTCTAGTGTCTCAGCGACAAGAAAGATGTCTTTAGAGGATCATTATTATTTATGTACTATATATCAAACATTGTATGGGTGGTGGGCAACTGGGCAAATTCTACTCTATGGTGTATTTTGTAAAGAAAGTGACAGAGTGATAGGACATTGATAATTCCATATTATGACCATCAGTCACAATACTGACAGTACGTTGCTGCACTGATGAGAGTAGGGGTGTCTCATCAACAAGTAAGTAGAAAGCTTAGTTCCAGGTTATTGTTGGTTCCATCAGATAAACTACCAGGGTTAGATATTGTAACTAAAGCAATGCTAGAAAAAAGCATTGTCAGAGACCGGTACTATTATAAAAATTCATAATTAAGATTATATACTTGTGGAATGTCAATAGTACATAAAACATTGTAGTAATTACCATTCTTGTTAATAAAGTATCCATCTGCAGAAAAGTGATTAATTTATGACCCAAATGTTATTGTAACTAATGTACATAATGCCCTGGAAAACTACAGAAGTTAACTGTCGTACAGAAATGATGCTTTATAGCTTGGAGAATGTCTTCAAATATTTTGATGGTTACATACTGTCATCAACTCCCTACAGTTAGTACAGGATGCTTGCTCTTGGTACTGTGCCACAGATGCCATATTATGTGCAAGTTATCATTCTGCCTACTTGATAGCACAGGATGGTTGAGGTTGGAATGGACCTCTCAAGCAGGGCCACCTAGAGCCACTTGCCCATAACCATGTCCAGATGGCTCTTGAGTATCTCCAAGGATGGAGACACCACAACCTTTCTGGGCAACCTGTTCCAGTGCTCAGTCACCCTCACAGTGAATAAGTGTTCCCTGAGGTTCAGAGGGAACCTCCCGCGTTTCATTTTGTGCCCAGTGCCTCTGGTCCTGTTCCTGGGCACCACTGAAAAGAGCCTGGCTCCATCTTCTTTGCACCCTCCCTTCAGGTATCCCCCCAAGACTTCTATTTTCCAGGCTGAACAGTCCCAGCTCTTATATCCCCTGACTTCCTTACTACAAGGCTATGCCCTTTGGGTGCTACTTCTTAACTTGAAACACTAATTTGCAAGGCAAATGGTGCTTGAATTTTGTGGTAAAATATTGCAACAATCATATAATATCTGAAAAAGCATTAGTCATGGTTTCTTTTTAAATTATTTTGAACAGTTCTCCTGACCAACATTATTTATTTGAGTAAAAAAGCTGATTATGTATTCTTCTTAATGGTCAGCTAGATGTAAAATTTGTATGTAACATAACATAATATTACATCTTCCACAGTTTACCTGTTTCTCTTATCATGTTTGTGACTAGTCAGTATAATCCGATCAAGGACTACTTGTCATTTTTATTACTGAACATTTGGTTCAATAATATTAGGAAAGTAGGTTCAGAATGGTATCTCCCACTGGTTCTTGACTCCATTGCAACTTCCCAGCTTTTAAATAGTTAAGCAGACTTTGGACATAAGGGTCCTTTTTTATTTTGGACGTGTCAGGTGAAAACTTCAGCTGAGTAGGTGGGTGTATCCATTCAGCCTTTAAGTGTGACTTTCTTTATGGGTTTTGGTTTTGTTTCCATCCAGCTCAGTACCAGAGCATTTCTCTTCTACTCCTGTGGTGCCCGACATATCAATTGCTAGCCTACTTTTGCAGCTAGAGGCAGAATATCCTAGTCTGATCAATGACAGATTTTAAATTCTGTTAATCATGGGGATTTTGCCCTTCTTTGTTTTGGCTTCTCTGTTTTCTCCATTACCACTGAGTGCTTAACCTGCATCACATGTATCCAAATCTAAAGGCAGATGAGGAGTCCATGAGTTATCCATGCAGAAACAAAGCAGTAGTAAGCTGTGATGAGGTTGTATTATAAATTGTGATTCATTACTTCGGTGTCGTGCTACATCTGATAATTGATAATCTGATGCTTCTCCCATCCTGCACCTGCACCCTGGGTTACAAAGAACTGAACTGCCGAATGGCTGCTGTAAAAAAAAGCTAGTGGGTATTCAGTGGAAAGAATGTGTTTCATTGTTACCTTTCCACCCTGTACTCATGTAATCACTTGTTACAATTGTCCTTTATGTCCTGCAGTTCTTCCCATCTTGCATGCAGATTAAGTCCTGCATCTGAAATGGAATAACCCCATCCAACACTACGGGCTGGGGCTGCCTGGGTAGACAGCAGCTCGGGGGACCTGGTGGACAGCACATGAGACACGAGCCAGCAGTGACAGGATGAAAGGCAATGGACACAAACAGCAACGGGGGCAATTCTGAGTGGATATTAGGACTTTCTTCTTATTTTCACCACAAGAGTGGTCAGGTTTAGGAACAGGTGCACACTTTGGTTGCAGAATCTCTGTCCTCACCTGAACACAACCCTGAGCAACCTGATCTAATTGGACCTTCTCTGAGCAGAGAGTTGGGCAAAATGATCTCCAGAGGTCCTTTCCAACCTTAATTTCTCTATATTTTCGTGATAAGCAAGGGTGAGCCCTGCAAAGGTAACAGAAAGTGGCTAATGAAGGACCTTCATTTCATTGTTGAAGGTGGAATAACAAATTATTTTTTTTCTTTTGTGTATATAATTTTTGATCTAAATTAAGAAATCTAACCTAAATCAGATACATTTTTCAGAAAGTGCTTTTTAATTTTGCAACTTACATTATTTGTACGACTAATGAATTTGCTCTTGAAAACGTTTTAACCATTTTTTTAGGACAGCCCAGTGACTGACTCAAGTTTTAGATTTACAACTAAGGACATATGAGAGGCCTGAGTTGTAGGGAGAAAATACTCAACACGAGTTTCATATGTACGCAAGTTCTATTTCTTTGGAGTGTCTTAAAAATAATTAGGCTAGATGGTTTTAGAGGTCTCAAAATTTTATATCCAAGCAAAAGTTTAGGTGAATAGGACCAGGGCTGTAAGCATCTGTTTTAAGAATATTAGGAGTGTTAATTTGTGAGCGTGACAGTATGCAGGTTTGTGTTG
This sequence comes from Ibidorhyncha struthersii, assembly GCA_013398815.1. NCBI lineage: Eukaryota > Metazoa > Chordata > Aves > Charadriiformes > Charadriidae > Ibidorhyncha > Ibidorhyncha struthersii. The sequence continues at coordinate 59,842 of VZSZ01008647.1, read as the reverse complement.
CATCATGATTTATTCTATTTTTCCTATAGAGGGAAATCTAATACAACCCGTGTTTACATATTAGGAGATTTGAAATCTAGAAGGAAAGAGAAGGCAGGGCTCTGGCAAGTTCTGCTTTTTGGAAAGGTGGAACCCAACATCTGTGCAGTATTGCTCAAATTGATTTTCATTCCTCCAGTGTAACAGGGCAACTATATTGCTTATACATCTTGTATATATAAATAAATTTGTATCTATATATATTTTAACTATAAGTGTAAACCACTTATATATTCTCCTAAATAAAAAAAACCCACCTGAATCCCAGCAGAAATCTTCCCAGCAGGACTTTTATGCTTTTAGGCTTAGAATTTAACAGATAACATCTTAAATGTTCTCTGAGACATTTCCCTTCTATCTCTTCCAACTGTGATCTTTTTTCAGGAATTAAAATTACCCAAAGGCAAGAAGAGAGAGAGGAAAAAAATGACCACTATATGAATGTCTTCTATATGACCAGTAGGGAGGCACGAGCTTAATTGGTAGGGGTTGTCTCGTTTACTGAAATACTCAAATGTTACTCTTTCATGTCCTGTAGTTTGGACATTGCTGAACAGCGTCATGTAGCATTCATTTATGCAGGTGTTTGTTTTTTGTTTTTTTTTTTAATATGTGGCAGATAGAATACATGTCTACTGCAGCCAAAAACAACCAAGAGATGGCAGCACTGCTTTTAATATTCTGTGTGTACCATCTACACTAAGTGGTACATCTGTCAATAATACTATTGAACTTTTCCCTTCATACATGGTACACAGTTTCACCATTCAGTGAACAGGTCTTTCTTAACAAAAGACCTATTAAAATTAGCAGCCTTGCTGCTAATAGAAATTGCCTTTTACCACTGCAAATTTGCATAATGCTGTATCATCTCTGCAGCAGGAAACGCCTAGCAGACATAGGAACGCCAGTGAATATTTAAATGCCACAGGACTGCTTTAATCAGTGTGACTGAGCAATCTCACTTCTGCATTTGCTTTACTGCCCTGCGATTATTTCTATTCCATTTTTATTCCAGAAAACACTTTTTTCCTCACCAGGCAAGGTGTTTTAGAATGTAGGACACTGAACTGTCTATGTCTAGTGGTTTCTCTACCAGTGGTTTTAAATGCCTTCTCCCTCTCTGAAATGAACATTAATCACTTCAGTTTAATCCAGAGAAAACCCCAAGGGGACACAGCCATCAAAGAATTACTAACACTGTCAAGAGATTGTTAGTGTTTTTAGTAATCGTCCATAGGCTGTATAAAATAACTTTGTTTCTTACAGTGTAATGGTCACGTTATATCACTATCCATATACAAAGAATCAAAAATGTTTAATTAACCAATTTTCATACTGTATTTTTAAGCAATTTTTTTAGCAAGTAGTAGACATCTGCAAAGGATGACTTTAAAATGAGATAATTCAAACTACGAATGAAGTATTTGAATATTAATTGAAATAGGTTGTGATAGAGTGTGGAGTTTGATATTCTGCATATAAATGTGACCATTTTTTGTTTTATGTTTAAAGAAGGCAATGTATAACACGTATATGGCAGCAGTGTCAACTTTCTTATTACAGATTTGGTCATGTTGAAATGCAAGAAAATTTAGCTTGACCCTTCTCAAATCAACATCCATTTTTAGCAAACTGACTTTCAGATCACCTCTTACTGTCATTTTGCAAGAAAAATAAACAGCCAATATGCTGCTTGATCTTTAGTTTTAGGGGTTGTGATTAATTTTTTAGTGCCTTCACTCTTGCCAGGATAGACTACATAAAACTTCTCATTCTGAGTGACGTTATGAGAATTGAATATCTGTGTATGCCTGAACATTCGGAAAAAAAGGTGAAAGTTCATTGGCCTCAACTTTGGTTTTGTCATTACTTGACAAAATACCTTACAATGTCTCTGCTAAGAAATCAGTACTGTCATGAAAAAATATGCCTATTTCTGGCATCGCTGGTCTTTCAGTACTCACCTAACTTGATCAAACAGCATTGCTGCTGAGTGGAGTAGAACACCATTATTTTAAAGTAAGCATTTAGTTTTTTTCTTACACAGAAAATACATAATCCAAATTATTCGCCATATTCAGATTTAAAGTCATGTTATTTCAGCATTTCTCTTTGCCAGTGCTGCAGAAGTGGCTGTCACCAGGCAGCTGCTATGGTCAAATTTGCCAAACTGCATGTTGATAATTTCAAATAGTCAGTGGAAACCTTTTCTTCAGATGCAGAAATGGTCACGCCAGGAAGTCTTCTGTACACAGCTAAGATAGTTAGGGGATCATGTGCTGGAGTGATCGCGCAGGCCTAGAGGGGTGGTGGGAATCCAGCAGAACGGCTCAGGGCAGTCTCGCTTGAGCAGGGACACCAGCAGAGGAGGCTGCTGTTGCCACTCAGACAGCAACTGGCCATCCTTTGGGAGAGAGCTGGGTCTCATTGTGTTACCCAAGGCAAAAGGTCTAAATTAATCAGTTTTGCATTGCTTTTTAAATAACTGTTCGGTGGTGTCGCTGCTTTATAGCATAACTGACATTTTCATTGACACAAACTGTGAGGGGGCATGTTGCCTGTGAGCTTCTTGTTGCAGGTTTGGCTTTTCACTGATGACGGCAAAAAGGCGGTGGATTAGGGCTTGTATCAAACTTAGAAGTTGCTGGATCAGACAGGGCAGCTGGGGAGGGCACTAGGGCACCCCAGCCCGAGGTATTGGGCACCATTCTGGGGATGGGGATGGGCTGAGGCCGGGCTGGGATGTGGCCCGGCTTGGTGGGGCCCATGGCCGGGTAGGGCAGGGTGTGGGGAGCTGGAGACCGGCTCTGCTGCAGCATCACCGGGGCAGGGGCTGGTGGCCCTGGGGGGCTGCAATGGTGTCCTGGGCTGTAGGCAGATGTGGGGAGCCCTGGGGGAGACTGGGCAGGGACAGCAAGGCCTGTTGTGACCCTGACATGTCTCAGCAGCTCATAAATTGACCAACCATGACAACAGAAGACTTTATTAGCAGTATCTAGTTGAAAAGAAAAAAACAAACAACCCAGCTGTAAGTAGATATTACAGACATTACAAGAAAGCGTTTGTGCACCTTAGATATATTTTCAATAATCGAAGCAGAAAATGAAGCAAAAATTTTGTTATGCAATCAATATTGATAAGTGGCAACACTGAAGAAGAGTCACCGTGGCTTAACACTGCTGTGGGTATGTGTGGAGAGTCCAGTGGAGTAAAATCACAGAGATGATAGTAGGGAGGCCAACTGAAATGAGCATCTTTTGTTTCCTTATTGACCGCCACCTGTTTTTTCTGCGTTCAAAAAGTCCAAAATTTGCAAAAAAAGAATTGTTTGCACTTGGGCTGAAGAAGTGCTATCTTTTCGTTCAGTTTACTCTTGACATTTCTCTTCCCTCTTTTGTGAGTGGGAGGGTGCTGTCATTAATGAAGTAGAAGCTTTAGGAGAATTTCAACCTTTTGAGGGACTTCACACTTCAACAGACTTTCACAGATGAAGACAAGTGGGAGAACACTGGAAGGTCTTTAGCTGAATGATGGTTAACAGGCCTGGCTACAGGCTAGGCCAGGGACAGAGACATTAATTCTGTTAGTGACTGTGTTTGAAATTTATTCAGACCATACAGTAACAAGAGCTTTGTGACAGTAATACTGGATCTTAAATTCACCACAAAGGCTAAAAGCTTTTCAGAGCTCCACTAACTTGAAAGTGGCGTCTCAGTTTCTCCATAACCTTCAGAGTTCAAAGGATTCCACTATGAATAATACAGGTCTTGATATAAACCATATCAGAGAAAATGATAATAATAAAGGCCTCAGTCATTATTTTAATTCATTATGTATTCATAATAGGTTCATCTACTATTGCTAACTAAGCAGAAAATGCAGCCACTTTTAATAAATAAGGATATATTTGAGCAACTTAATTGGCAAATGACTTGAAACAAAGACCTGAAAGCATAAAATTGATCAAATCAAGATCGGTGAAAGGTACAACAAAATAGTTTGTGTTCACTGGTGGAAAAATAACTAGTGAAAGAAAATCCTGAATAATCTTTAATGGGACTTGAAGTATGTCCAACACACCAATAAAGTCCTTTACAACAGAGATGTGCAGTCATGCAATAAAGGAATTTAAATAGCATTGCAAAAAGTATTCCAAGTGTAACAGTAAAAGTTAACTCAAGAATTTAACTCAGATTTGGATTAATAAGAAGGCATTCTTTTAACAGAAAATCTGCAAACTTAATTGTAGATGAAGAAAAAGGAATTCACATTATAAATAACTACAGTGTAAAGTTTTTAGGCTTTTAGGCTAAACTTTTTAGCCTCTTTAGAGGTAGGAGGATTCAATCCTAATATTCATACTCCTTCCCCCCCAAAAAAAATATAAACCCCTGCAAAATTGTATTTGAGAAAAATACCTAGCTTGTCATTTTCCTCTGTCTGATATGATGTGATGAAGGAATGTCAAATACAGCATATGAAAGCAATTAGTCAAAAGGAGAGATTTAAAGTGAAAAATCTCCAGCCTTAAAAAACAAGTCTTTTGATTTTCCTAAGTATTCAGAGAAGTAGTTTGCTAATAAATTACAAAATATTAGTACAATTACGAAAAAGCCCCACTGTCTTTCCACATGTAAGCAACAAGCTGAGTGTAGAAGAAAATACTGTATATAGTGGCAGTCTAACAGTCTTGAGGAAAGCAGTTGGAAAATACATACTGTAGAGAACTTCTGTATGGGATATGCTTGCAAAGAAAGAAGCAATAGATTCAATAGATTATGTTTAAAGAAGTGTTTCAGATGGAAAAACCTTTCATTAACATGCTTAAGGAAATCTTGGCTAAGAAGGAATGGGTCTTACTTTAGGTGCTGCAGATTTAGAACAGGTTGGGTCACCAGCAATTGCTGCTACGCTGATTGAGAAAGTACTGCCTCTGTAATGCTATTAGTGCCTGGAGTGTTTTGCCTGATGCCAGAGAGTTTCTTGCAAAGGACACCTATGCACGGGAGACAGAATGAAGGAGAGTTGTGAAACCTCATCAGCATCCCGCTATGTGAGCTTTCCAAGTAGGATACAATTGAATTTTGGATGCCGAGTGCTCACAACTCGCTGGCAGGCTGCACAATTACATCAAGCAGTAGACTTTAGGCAAAGTAAAATAACTTAAAGGATTAAGTATTGACAGCTGTGTGTTTCATATATATTTAGTGATACGTATTTGAATTTGATTTTTGAATATATGTGGGCATATTGTAGTGTAGGAGATGAGAAAGGGATCTTAAAAGGGGCTAAAATCAACCAATACAGAAACAGAGCTGAACAGTTTCCTGCTTAGTTGCCTTGGCATTAAGAAAAAAATCAAGGACTTTGACTTGCAGACAGCCCTTCAAAATTTGTACGGTCTTGGTGAAAGAGAAATCAAGTAAGGTGTATTTCACAATCAAAAGACAGGCCCAAATCCAGACTTCAACAAGTCCTGCATTTTTAAAAAGGAAAATGAAAACCTGTCTGTCTAAGAAATATGCTTTCATCAAAGCAAACATAATAAAACTTCAGCAAAATCGGTAATACAAACCTTTCATGTACAAGTAAAATTAATTGAATTCTAAATTAATGACTCTTTCTCAGTGGTCTGAATCATAGCATGACGTTTACGCACAAGAAAAACTACTATATTCAAATATTAGGCCACACAACAAATCTGTGTTGTTTGGTTTTCATCTTAGAAAGCATATTTACCCAGATTATGTGGGCTGCATACAAAAAGTAGTTTCACTGTGGGGAGCAAAAATCCTCCTTCAGGCTTTTTTATGTCAGTAATAATAACCTCAGGGTTGTAGTTGTCTAAATGGCTACATTGATAATTTGTTATTTAGATTCTCTGGTTTTCTGTAGCTGGCTTAGCAGGTGACCTCAGATTTAAATTCTCTGGAGCAGGGACCATACATTTATATGTGCACGAACAGTGGGGATTTGATCTTGGCTGGAGCTGGAGGCTATGACTGTGATGTAAATGTCAAATCATAATAGAGTAAGCTCAGGCGATTTCTCTCAGAAATAAAACTTGCTGCTTTCAAATGTCACTAGGCTAAAGAAACTTCAGCATAAACCAATGCTGAAGTCAGTGGAAAATACATTTATCCACGATGTAGCTTCAATATAAGTTATTTAATTGTAAGGCATATTAAGATTTTATTAATCCAGTTATGCTGTATTCTTCACTCTAGCAGGGCTATGCCATTTGAGAGGAAAAAGCTTAATGGATGCCTATGGAATTGCCACACTTACCTTCTGTCTCTCGAGCACACTTTGCAATTTTTGGCCAGGCATAACTAAAAATAAATCAGTAAATAAACAAATAAAAAATAGATGTAAAAACCGTAGTAACATCTCTAAACATAATCTTATGTGTTAAATCAGCCATAGTCCACACTCCCTTTTTAGACCAGTCAAGTTCTCAAATGTCTTCTCTATCATCAGTATGATTTCTGGTTCATCTTCCCTCACTGCAAGTTCAGAAAAAAGAATGTCACCTTTATGAGGAACGGTAATAAGTTGGAAAGATTTCATCAGTTGTTTAAACTCTTTAGAGCTACTTACCCGGAATCGCTGATAGCTATGCTGCAATTTAATTACAAAACATAAATTTTAGTAGTCCAATCTCAATGAGCGAATGGAAAGAACTCTAGATGTATGATCTTGTTAGCTTTTCTCACAGGGAGCCTTTTACTCCTGAAGTATATACCTTTTGGTTTTGGGCATTTTAATTTGTTGCTGTGGTTGGAAGAAGTCACCCTCCTCTCTCTTGTGGCTCTAGGGATCCTTTGCAGAACAAAGTTAGGAATTTAGATGTGAATTATACTAGGAATATGAAGAGAAAATTATCTATGAAATGAAGTATAGAAGTATATATTTGAGTCGATACATGTGAGTCATTTTGTTTTCTGGATTATGTATACAGTCACTCTCCTCAGTGGTGTCCCATAAATGGTTAATGTTTGAATTTCATAGCAAAAAACTACATAAAAATTAGATACTGCTAATTTGGAATCACAGATACAAAGTCCATTTATGTAAGTTAAATAGCTGCCATGACTGTCCAGTGATGAGTGGTGTTCCTCAGGAGTCAGTACTGGGACCAGTGCTGTTTAACATCTTTGTTGATGACATGGACATGACAGATCGAGTGCACCCTCAGCAAGTTTGCTGATGACACCAAGCTGTGTGGCGAGGTAGACACACTGGAGAGGAGGGTTGCCATCCAGAGGGACCTGGACAGGCTTGAGAGGTGGGCCCATGCAAACCCCATGAAGTTCAACAAGGCCAAGTGCAAGGTCCTACATCTGGGTCGGAGCAATCCCAAGCGCAAATACGGGCTCGGCGAGGAATGGATTGAGAGCAGCCCTGAGGAGAAGGACATGGGTGTGCTGATTGACGAGAAGCTCAACATGAGCTGGCAATGTGCGATTGCAGCCCAGAAGGCCAACCGTATCCTGGGCTGCATCAGAAGAAGTGGGGCCAGCAGGTCAAGGGAGGTGATTCTGCCCCTCTACTCTACTCTCGTGAGACCCCACCTGGCGTACCACATCCAGCTCTGAGGCCCCCAACATAAGAAGAACATGGACCTGTTGGAGTGGGTCCAGAGGAGGGCCATGCAGATGATCAGAGGGCTGGAGCACCTCTCCTACGAAGACAGGCTGAGAGAGTTGGGGTTGTTCAGCCTGGAGAAGGGAAGGCTCCAGGAAGACCTTATTGCGGCCTTCCAGTGCCTAAAGGGGGCCTACAGGAGAGCTGGGGAAGGACTTTTTACAAGAGCATGTAGTGATAGGACGAGGGGGAATGGCTTTAAACTGGAAGAGGGTAGATTTGGATTAGATATTAGGAAGAAATTTTTCATTCTGAGGGTGGTGAGGCACTGGAACAGATTGCCAAGAGAAGTTGTGGAAGCTTCATCCCTGGAGGTGTTCAAGGCCAGGCTGGATGGGGCTTTGAGCAATGTGGTCTAGTGGGAGGTGTCCCTGCCGATGGCAGGGGGGTTGGAACTAGATAATCTTCAAGGTCCCTTCCAACCTAAACCATTATACGATTCTATGATTACTAAGATGTAGCAGTCAGCAGCAAGTTATGTAGATCTCAGTTGTATAATACAAATTAAAGAGATGTTCATATATATATATATACAGCCATCACATATAATTCATGTCCTTACTGTAAGAGAAAATGTAGACCACTGTGTAAGAAATTCATCCACAACCAACTAGTTCTGCAAAAATACTGTATTATTTTTTAATCTGAAACTCGTAAGCTATTTTTTCTCCTCACTTGGCTTTCAAATAGACAAAGCAGCTGCCAGGGCTTGTCCTGCATTGCATTTTTTAGTTTCACGGAGGGATGCAGGAAATGCTGACCTGCATAAGGTTGTGTTGGTTCAGTGTTATGTTTGTGTTTTGTCATAACGGGAAGGTTCTGAAGGGAGAGCCTGGAATGGAGATGCAATCCAAGACAGAAATGAAAAGTCTTATAGGACTAACTGATAGGCTGCAGATTTATTTGTAACAGAGTATGTCTGTATAAAGATGTAAGCCGTGTCTAGGGCGGACTGAAGATGAATACTGAAATGCTACCATCTGTCTTGGGAATGAGCTGGTCAAAGATTTGAGGCCTTAGCTGGATGTGAAGGCCTCTGCACATCTTCCCAAAGCTTTGAAGGTTGCAGCCTGTAACCGCACTTTTCCTCCAAGAGCTTCCTTAGGCCATCTGGCCAAAAGAGCTGCCTTGTTGATGCATGTACTAGTGTGAAGTTGCAATGTATAATGCTGCTTGTCTCCCTGCACGGCTTCCATTCCCTTCCTGCTCTGAAAAAAAGGACAGAAAAGGAAAACAAAACCAAACAAACCTCACATAGCTGGTTTTAGTCTCTCAAAAGGAAATTTCTTCTTGATGCCATATTGCTTTAGGTGACAAGTTGTCTGATGGTGTGATTTCCACTTTTTAATTTGGTGTAATTGAACTGGAGGAGTGGGGCTCAGGGAGGCAGTGTTGCTCTGTTCACTACAGAAATGAAATGGGCTACTCCCAAATGAGATTGGAGAATCCATAATCCAATTTACCTTTACTAAGGGAGGTTCATTGGTGGCTGTCTAAAGGACACTGGCTTCAAATCCTGTATCTGGCCAGTGGTGTGAATGCTACCTGAAAGCCTAATTAGTCCTAGGGTTAGAAGGTTGGTAAAATAAAAAAAAATATATGTATGAATTTCAGAGCAAGAAATTTATGTAAAATGAAGATAGAGGAAACAGTAGCCTTACAGAAAGGGGAGACATGCATTGAAATGGTTTAAAACAATTGAGAGAACATTAAGAACTGAAATAATTAAGTAGAATGCAGAAAATCATTAACTTTTGAATAAAGCTATCAGGATATCCTGGAAGTTTCAAAATCCACAAATTGTTATAAAGTGAAAAGAGATGTTGTCTCCTTTCTGTAACTTATATGCAAACAGTGAAAGGAACATTTAAAGCAACTTTTTTAAAGGGATGGCGTATGTGGGAAATCCTACTGATTGTAATAGTTGCTGGTACAAATAATACAATGTGTTGATTTAGTGAAGTAATTATTAACCTCAATCAATTTAGTACTAGTGAAGTTGCTTACCAGATGTCCTGATACTGTTATGATTACTACTCACTTCCTCAGTGTATGGAATTCCAATGTCTCAAATCTATTTGCAAACTGAGCAACAAATTCTCCTTCTCTTTTTATTCAGTAAGTTATTTGCCATAGGTGAAAAAATCATACATGGACTTGCTATTGTAATATTTTTTTTCCCTTTTAGCAAATATATCACAGTTTATAATAGTTGCAATCATGATCAGTGATGTATCAATCACTCATGATCAGTAATTGTAATCATGGTTAGTGATGTTCTTCCCAAAATAAAATGTTACTGTGTCAGAAAATTACAGACAAGTATTCTTACTTCAGTAAACAAGTGGAGTGCATTTATTCCCCCTAGCTTCCCTCAAGATTAATGCATTTCATCCTCATCCTACTTTAAAATTGGTTCTGGGACTCGAACAATTTGCAGGAAGTTCTTGGGTTTTTCATTGGCTTTTACCTATCCGAGTGTGATGTAGTCTTAGATCTTGGTTTGCTGACTAGCATTGGTACCTCTTCCAAATCAATTAGCACAGAAACTTCTGCATGCCTAATTTGCATTTACTTTAAACAGTTTTCTGTTCAATCTGAAAAATCTAGTGGAAGATTTGAGACCTTTCCCTGAATTATTTTCCTTAGAATTTTACTATTTAAATCCAATTCTAAGGGCTGAAATGTCAAATAATGTGAAGACCATCTAAGATCACTGGTATACTTCTGTTCTGATCTGAAAGCTCTGTCAGTGAAGTCACCCAGTTGGCAGCTGAAGTTCTCTTGGCAATTTTAACATTCATTTACTGGGAATGCTACCAGAAACATAAAAGGCTCTGTGATGAAAAAGCAGTGGTGGTGGTGCAGGACTCGAAGACGGGGCTTGTGTGCCATCTGTAATGGCTGTTCTAATAAGTTACCTCTCCTCTCAAAGTGTGCCTTGCTTGAATGCAGGAAAATAGACGTCATACTAGGATCTGAATGGTTTAGACAATCAGGTCTAGGTCAAAAATTGACATAAAAGCTGATCTCCTGCTGGTCTTCAATGTGAATCTTCATGTCTCTTACATTCCCTAATAAATTACTGCAGTGCATATTCACTGTCTTTGGATATGATTTCTTAAGCTTCCTGAAGTACTTCTGCTTTCCATCCATACTTATGTGGTACATTTACCTTAGACACATACATCATTTGGTACATAATAATAGTAAGATACCTCCATAAATCATTTTCTTCTTGCACCCAATACTCTTCCAGCTTAGCTCTACAGTTAGCAGGACTCTTAAATAGCAGAATACAGTATTTGTCGGAGTAATGCCTTAAAAGACACTGTAGAATCCCAGTGCTCTTTTTTTTCCCTCCCTCTGCAATTATGAACATGCGTTTCAAATTGATGTCACCTTGTCTGAAGCTTAAACATGATTTGAATTTCACTGATTGTAAGCTGGCCCCTGTGGCCTCATGTTTCATACATGCGTTTCCAACAGTTATTCTCCAAGCCACACTTCTTGCAGGTTTTTTGCATTCTCAGCTTGTGTTCTTTTCCTTACTATTATTTCCCAGGCTGCGACTCATGTTAATACTGTGATGGAAATGTCAGGCTAATTATCTGTGAGAGTAAGTAATAGTTCGGAAAAGAAGAAGGGAAAACAGTTACACCACAACAAAAGAGCTTACTGCTGTAAGGTTTGCCAGCTCTACTTTGCTGAAGTGAATGGCATTCTTTCACTTTTTGAGGCAATCATTGGCGTGTCAGTAAAATCTATAAAGGAGGGTGTTTGTGGTTCCTAATTTTCCCTTCTGTGAGCAGTAGTGTGTTTACAACTGGGATAGGAATATCCATTCCGGAAAGGATAACAGTGATTAAGAGTGAACACTGCATATTCACGTTCACGCCTGTAGATGTCCCTTGCGTTAGTAGAAAAGACCATAGCATAGCAAACGTTACAAAATCTATGCTGCCAAATGTTTATCTGGTTGGAAATTACATTGCTTCTCTAATAAAAAATGTTGTGCTGGGTGTAAGGTACAGTTATCACCTATTCAAGGGAATGTCTTCGAATATGCCAAGAAACTAGCGATTTAGATCTGCTATGTCTGGATGCTATCCCTTTAGAGCCAACAGAGATGCCCTATTAGGTGTGACTTTCTGCTTCTTAAGTCCAAGGACAGCAGGTGATGACTGAATAAATGCTTCAAGTTTTTTGGAGGGACCAGTGACATTCCAGGAGAAGAAGGTACAAGAATGCTAGGCCGCTGTCCTGTTAAAAAGGACAGGAACGAAAGCCTTGGTGTTAAATACCGATCAAACTTTCTGTCTGTGGTCTTTCTTTCTGCGAGAAATAATAGTTAGAAACTTTTTCTTTTGGTAACCCCTTATTTTTTGTAGTGTGGTAAGTTGGGAGCTTATTTAGTGAGGTTAATCAAGTCAGCATTGTTTGAATATTAATGCAAGCCAGTTTCAACAGTCTTGCTCCGTGTTCCTATAAATACAGCTGTATCTAAAACACAGAAATTATCGGAGAAAAAAAATACTTTTTTCTCCATTCAATATAGTACTTAATTTAAACTTTAAAATCACCTAAAATATTTTCTTACTCATTTATTGTGTAGGAAGGTGCATTTTTCTGGTGTTGAAAATGATGAAAGAAGTCTTATCTTCTACATACAGTACCATATTGGACCATTCTCTTATATCAGTCTGTTCTATAAATTGGTGACAAGCAGGATGGTAGAATTAGGTCCCATTACAATTAAAAAGTTTAAATAAAAAGAAAAATAGTAAAATGACTACATTGGTGTTGTGGATTTAGTTCCCAAAAGATTTGGTACAACAGTTTTAAATTAATTATAAATGGAGGGCTAAGACTGAGGTCTAAGACTTTGGAGATAGGGAATGATGTAAAAATGTTTGTTGGAAAGTAAACATCAAGTTCAGGTAGGGGATAGAGGGCAATATGCTTATGGGTATTTTTTACTCTTTATATCACGGGTCCAATTTTTTTTTTCCCCAGAATGTACATACAAAAAGACATAAAATGGATCCTTTGAAGTAAAGTTGTTGTTGTCTGAAGTTAGTTAAAAATAGGCCTAAAATACAGCTGGGTGATTTTTCTCATTACCAAAACAAAAAAACATTTCCTCTGCCAAGTCACTTGGAAGTTATTGATGTATTCTAATGCATTTTTTCTTCTTTCTTTTTTAAAAAAGTGCCATTTTTAAGCAGAGCAACTGAGTCTTAATATAAGTTCATTTTAATACTTACTAGGTAAGCACTGGCTCATAATCTTAACTTTCCTACCTGTTTATCTAAGAGAACACATATATAGCAACTTCTAATTTTTATAACAAACATAGAAGAAGTGACAGCAGCATTAGTAATTGCTTTGAGGTTTGTATTACTTCAGATTGGGGTAATATCATGAAGCATCCTTTTGGCAGAAATATTATAACCAAGCATCAGGTGAATGCATAGTATAAAGCACAAAAGAGGACTCAAATATTCATTGTATACATTCAACCATCTGTAATCACAAATGCATTCAACAGGAGATTTGAAAGTTTGGAGCACTTTTTAATCCTGTGTTTCAAGTGCAGGACATTTGGATATTTGTGTACTGAAGGCTAAACTCACAGTGCATCTTATTTATGCTTTAGAGAGAAAAAAGAAATCTTTAGTCTTCTTACAATTGCCAAAGTTTCTAAGATTTTACATCTAAGTAACATTGCTACCACAGTAGAAAATCAAGTAAAAGTGATATAGGGTCCAAGTGTAAAGGAGTTTCAGATAGAAAAAGAATGTGTTAACCAAAATGTATGTAATAATACCAAAATACTGTTCTGGAATAATCAAGGCAAATGCACTGGCTCTCGCCAAAGTTTCCTTTAACGTAAATTGGATGACCGGTCTTCCTCTGATGTCTAAACACTGCATTCGCACAAAGTCTTAAAAACAAGAAGCAGCTGATGCAACAACCCGTGTCACAGTGCTAGAACACAGAAGTTCGAGACAAAATCTATGGTTCCTGATTGTGTGGTGGTCATGAAGTTAAGTGTAATACAGAATAACTTCTAGTATAAAGCAAAATAAAAGTTTTGATTCTTTTTCCATTTTGCTTCTCAAAATACCTCTAAGGTATGATCTGTTTATTTTTTTCTGCCTAGCCGTTGTGGACTTACCTGGCTTGTTTTCCTGTGTTGAAAATTTGTGCACATATTTCTTCTGACATCTGTTAGCTAAGGGTCGAATGCTACAGCTTTGATAAAATCTTTGAGGATGAGCAGAATTTTAGCTCAGTACAAATGGAGTTTTGACTTCAAGATTTGTCATTAAATGTTTGAAGGATATTAGAACAGATTCTTCGTAATTCTCAATGTCCAGAAAAATAGTGTAAGTCCAACTCAGGATAAGTTGTTATACTGAGGCCTTGTTGCAAATATTTTTAAGGCTATCATAATAATGGTAATGATAACCTATCTTTTGGACAACCGTGGAAAGATTTACAGCTTCTAGTGTGTTTACATTTGATTGCAACTTGTGTTTATGTTGATACCTTTAATTTCGTGTGTGTAAGGGTCTGTAAGCTCATCTCTTGCATTTGTGGTTTGGACAGATAGATGCATAGAGCAGTGGAGTTAGTGGATGTCTCTCACAGACACCTGCTGAGTGTTCTTGGTTACAGCTGGAGTTTTTCCTGAGTGTGCTGAGCCCCAAAGAGTGTAACTGCTGGTTACTATGGACATAGCTTGTCTTTAATTTACTGTGGCTGTGAGCTAAACCACATGAGGTTGAGAGCTTCTCAGTGTGATCTGAAACAGTCAGCATACTGAATGGGGCATTACCTGAATCCACGGTGTATTAGAATGCAGCTGTATACACCTGGTCACATTTTGGGTCCATCCCTGCAAGCTTCAGGAGGTCAATTCTGTCTACCTGAAGCATGCTGGCTTAAATCTTTTTCTGTATATTAAAAAATGTACCAGATATCTTCCACCTATCTCCAAAAGGCCTCCAGAAAAGCTGTCCGATGCTTTAGGTAGAAAATGTATGAGAGCCAAGTTCAATTCATTTCCCCAATCTGCTAGGAAAGTTTTCTAATGACCAGACATATAATTTATTTTTGCTGAGATTTATTTTTATACTTCCTATGATGGCTGGTTTACTATACACAGAACTGAAGATTCATTAGAGTGGAAAGAGGTCAAGGAAAATTATTCTGACAGCTGGGGAGGTACCTGTATTCCCATCTGTGCTGCCAGGACTGTTTCTGTACTGTGGTTTCGAGGACTGAGACATAAACATTTAAAATTTAAAGCTCCCTCCCCTCCCCATTATGGCCAACCCCATGTTTGCTAAAAGTTAAATTTTATTTGGGTAAACAAATACGTTAATATGAATGGAAATATGTCTTAATTGTCATTGCTGTGATCCTAGGTAACAGGAAACAGTGTTGCGGGAAGAGGAGAATATGGTTTGTGTAAGTGGAATTGTTGTTAGAGGTTACTGGCTCTCTGAAGGTTGTTTAATAAGAATGGCAGAGCGAGGTGAAAGTTTCTAGCCTCCATCCAGGGGGCCTTCAAGTAAAGGGAGTTTTCTCAACTGAGGATGATGCCTCTTACAGAATTTGAAGTAGTTTTAGTGTGCAAAATATTCATATTCTAAAATAGTTGTTAGGATTTTAACCACTTTTTATCTAGCAAATGTGGTGATTTTTTTAAAGTAACAGGCTTTCTCTCCAAAAGGTTTGTGTTTTTTTCTTTTAATCATTAGCCATGGATCTGTGGGTGTGGTCTTTCTTACACATCATTGCTGGTATGCTGGTGGCAACACACAAATGTCAGACTTCAGTACTTCTGTTTCAAGAATATTCTCCAAGTGGTATTTGTGGCCATTGGAAAAAGAAAGATAAATGTAACTCAGACAAAGACATCTTTTAATGAAGTCCAGGACAGCATAGAGCTGTGCCCATTACCTGCAAGTATACCTAGCTTTGCAGGGGTTGTAAGAATAAATTAACCAAGAAATTATTTTAGTTGCTCAAGAGAGCAGATCCAGAGTGAGTATAAAGCTTAGGAGGAGGAATGGTAATTTCTTTCTCCCCCCAGCTTTTTGTAAAATGAGAAGAGGACAAACCAGAAAGTTAGTAGTTACTCTCACAGAAAGAACATCACAGAGAAGAATGCTCATGTGACAGTGCACAAATCTCTAGCATGAAAAAGAAAACCAAAGCCTGTAAAATATTAAGCATTAACATTTGAGCCAGATGTCATAAGATTAATTATCCTTATGAATCCTGTTTTTAAGGTTTTACAAGCTAAGTCTACAGTTTTTGCACAGTTAACAGTTCTAGTTCAGTGCATTCAGTCTAGTCGTTAGGTAGGGTTAGCCTGATCCTACAGAAGACAATCACACATTCCAAATAAAAGACCAAATGCCTTGAAGTAGATCACTTGGAGATAAACAGTATTAAAATGGAAGCACATCTGCCAAGTATCAGCTGTCAAAGCCCTGCAGCTATCTGAAACCAATCAAGCGTAAGAATAATCTGTTGTAGTGCACTTCATCTTTAAGTCTTTGTAATCATCCAGCCAATCTCATGAGCTACATGGAAGAGTATACGTATGTGTTTTTGATTATAATAATGCTTTAAGTGAAATCAGAAATAAAGAATAGACACTTAATCTGCAGCTATGAATTTTAGCACCTTATTTGATCGTTATTTCCTGATTTCCCATTCATTCTGTATCTAGCTGAGAATTAAGAAAACTTGATCTAAATAGTCTAAACCTCTTACGCAAGTACATACAAGACTTAAATGATTCCAACATATGCATTGTTGCACTTTTGTCCTTTAAAAATGTTTGTATAAAACTCTTTGCAAAGGGATAGGACAAGCTGTTTGCTAAGGTCCAAAGTCTAATTTTCAGCTTGTCTAGTTGTCAGCTCAGATATCTGCTGTGTTTGTTGGGGGGACTGCAGAAGTTGGATGGTTTCCTTGTGCTCTGTTATGGTCACCGAATAAAACTGCAAGCATTCTCTGATGGTTGGATAAAAAAGGTTGGTAATGAGAACTAGAAGACAGTCTATGGGAAATAAGACAAGACACTCCATGGTGCCCCTTTTTCTTCCTTTCCTACCTCTTCCCTCCTCCTTCATCTGTCACCGTATTATTTTGATACTTTATAGAGCAGAAGTGGACCTTTTTTATAAACTAGGTCTAGCTTGTTTGGGCGTTCACAGAGCACTTGGGCACTATGCTGTACAAACTAATTGCCTTTCTTATGCTACCCAAAGACCGAGTTTCAGGCTGTTGGATCTTCAAGTGGGGCAGAATTCTTGTGGTGTAGAGGAGATGCAGGAGAAAAGTTGAATGAAGTCTAGGCCATGTTGATTGGAACGTTATAGATACTATTGAAGTTCAAGAGTCAACTTACTAAGTATCAATGGCTAAAATTGTATCTAACTTTTGCCTTTGGTTTTCTGGTTTTCAGTATAATCACTAAATTCGATGCATGGATAGACAATTTTGCCTGATAGGCAGATACGCATTGGGTGCAGTCTTTAAAAGTTTCATGGACAGAAATGACTCTCTCGTATCTTATGTCTCACTTACCTTAAGTCATTTAGTTTCAGTCAGCCTATATGTATTTGAGTAACATGGGTTTACCTCAACACAATTTTCAGAGAAGTGCAAACCCTTGGTTTATAGGCATTAAGGGATGGAGAGTCTATTGGTGGCCTTGGGGGTTTGTAGCTCTAGTGGTTAGCTACCTTCATGAATATTTATGTCAGATTTTCAAAAGAAGAGTTTGCTATTGTAGTGCTCTCCTGTTATGCTTTCTGTGCTAGAAGAAAACCCTAGTGCCTTGACTGGGAGAAATAGTTTCATATATACTGTAATCAGGCAACCTCTCAATCTTCTTGATTAACTGATCAAACTAAGCCTTTTAATCATACAGGTCATACAGAGGCATTTTCATCAGTTTAATTTGTACCATTCTTCACTTTTTTCCTCCAGTCCTTTCAATGACCCCTTTTGAATTTGATCTCTGTAAGCAATAGTTAAAAATCAAGAATATTTTTGAAAGCCTTCTACTGAAATAGAATTTTCTCCAGTATTTTTATTCTCTTTTTATATCCAAGGTTTTTATGTTAGCTCTTCCTGCCACTCGTACCACTCTCAACTAGCTAGATGTTTAACCGTGACCCCTAAAAGCCTCTTTCACTGTTTTTGCAAGAGACATTCTCCATTCTGCAGGAAAGACCAGAATTCCTTACTTTTTTAATGAATTATTCTTCTTTTGGCTGTAATAAAACACATTTATACCTAGGAAAGTAATCACAATCAGTCTTTCTACTTGTTCCCCTTGTATCTAACAATTTTGCCAATTCCAGTCATCAGCAAGCTTTATAAAGTCATTATAATGCTTAGTACTAGCTCATCAATGAAAATAATGTTAGCTATACAGAATCCCTCTAACTGCTTCCATTGACCAGTGAAGATGTCAGCCATTTCTCTACTTGTGCTTTGATTCTGCCCAGTCCTATTTTTTAGCAGAAAATACTGAATCAAAATGGTCTTGTAGAAACTGTATTTACTGTTACTTTTTCAAAATGAAAATTTAGATCTAGGAAGGCAGCCAAATTAGTTTGATAATCCCTATTCTCGGTACAGTCTTGTTGACTGACATTTGGGACCAGCTCTAGCTTGGTCAGTGCAAACAGAAGATTTCATCAATATTATCAATATTTCATCAATAGTTTCAGCAAATGGGAAGGTAAGTAGACTGAAGCAAAAACTGTAAAAATCTTTCATCAAGAGTTGATCTGTCTTCTCAGTGTGAGGACAGCACAGACATCTCAGACTGCTATTGTTTCTCCTGGCTCCTGGCTCTGTTGTGTAACCCCACAATAGAATCCAGCTTTAGCAGCTGTTAATCAGGCATGATTTACTTCAGAATTTATGCTTAGAATAATATACTTTTTTTTGCCAGAATTTGCTAAACCAATTTGCAGTTTGAATTGAGAGACGATCTAATAACTAGACTACAAGTGATGTGAACAAAGTAGCTTACATAGTTTAAAGCCTGATGAGGCGGGGGGAAACTTAAAGAGTATTTTGTCGAGTTGTACCAATAACTTGTTCTTCATTTTAGATTCCAAGTATACATGGATAAAGCATGAGTTTGGATGTCATTCTTGTTGAGGTTGTATTTTGTAGAATATTAACGTGCTAAGTAAACATGCAGTCATTATGTTTACAATTGTTAAGTGTTTTACCAGGGTATAGACTTAAAAATAAGTTATTAATTAGACTGTATGGTTTAAGTTCCATTGTGAATCTTAACATTTTCTAAGTGTAAACCATATGGGAGACTAATCTTGAGCTTTTTTGAAATTCATTGACTCCGCAGGGTTTTGTAGTCAGCATTTGAGATCACGGGCAAATGGACCAGTACTGGAATTACTTTAACTGTCCTTCGCATGCTTTGTAAGATGTTGCGTTGTCTATCCATTGTAAGCAATTTAACATTCTTTTGAAAAGACCCTGGAATAAATTAACCTGTTAACTGAATAAAGGGTTTCCTGTATTAAATTTTCCTGTTTCTGTTAAAAAATCCAATCTTCTCTTTTTCATTATTCAAGCTGTTAAATAGTTTGGACTGTATAATATATTAGATTCTCACATTTGAATCAGAGCAGTGTCAAGATTGCTTTTCAGTTGAGACCTGTTTCTGTAGCTTGTAATGCGCCTGCAGGAGTGCATGATGTTCAAAATGTTGGTGATGGTATCCAGTTCTGAGGGGAAAAGAGGCCAACTTCCCCTTTTATTTTTTTTAACCACCAGACATAGTATTAGGAGACCATACTTTCTATACCATGCTTGACAAAGGGACACAGCAGTAAGTTAAGCAATTCCTGCAACCCGTAATACTGTGCACTGGTTGACTAAGTTGCACTTGAGGATCAATTGTGAAGGGGTCACAGATGTAAGCATCTCCTTACTTGACAGCCCTGTTCAGGAGTTCAGCTAAGGAGATGGAGGTAGGAGCCATATGGCTTGGATTACCACAGGGTATAAAATCTAGAGATGAAAGGGTACAAGGACTTCTCTGGAAGGCTGATGATAGGGTATATGATCCCCCCAAACAGTAAATACAAGACTTCGCATGTTTTTGCCAAGTCTGGTAAGTGATACTGTATTTGACATTGAGAGGAACAGTTACAGTCATTTATAGTAAAGCCAAGACCTTTATGTTTTCCTTTTTCAAGGAAATTCTTTCTGCCATCATCAAAAAAATAGCATCACAGTTTTACCAATTTAGCAGAATGAGGTAGCATTCATTTTGTTTATGTGAAATTGTCCAAAATACTTAAGGAACTGGGAGCATGTAGGTAATGTTAGTGTCAATGTTAGAGCTCTAGCAAAAATACAATATGAAAATACAAGTATTTGTACAGGCGTATCGTTTGCATTGGTGGGAACGCTACATGTAATCACTTTTATTTTTCCTGGTGACTGTGCTCATAAGGAAAGAACAATACAGCATCTCAGCGCTTTGCAATACTCAGTGGTGATTAGCCCGATTAAGTTATATGGCACTCACAATAAGTAACTTAAAAATATATAATATTCAGAGATACGAGCAGGAGAAAACAGGCTTTTCATCTGAACAACATAGCTTCTACCCTTCAGTATGTGCTTACTGCTAACTCTTCAATAAATGGCCTATTGCCTTTGTAAAACAATGTAGTTTCTTTTAAATGCCAATTTTCTGACTTTTGTGAATAAGACATACAGTGATAATATATCTTAACATCCTTAGCTTTAAGGAAACACTTGAAGACACTGGCAGAGCTTGGCTTTTTCCCTTCACAGTTTTGATCCTCCACAGAATATGGCTCGTTTTTTCTTCTAGGAGTTTGTTGTCTCTAGCCGATAGGGGAGTTCAAGATTCCCACCCTGTCCAAAGTTGTCTGTTGAAACATTTAATTCCAATATAAATTTCTTAGTTTAATCTTTTAATCCAGGAAATGGCACCCAAATAGAGACATGAGTTCTGTGGAGCAAATAAAATGCAGTAGTTTCATCTAATAAATATGATACAGATTTTTGCAGTTGGAGCTTGAGAAACACTGGGTAGTAAGTAATGTTATCCAAAAAATATTCCCCTAATTTTGTCATTAAAAAAGAAATCCTTCAAAGTATGTATATTTATTCTCAACCTGATTGTGCAGTTTGAATTTTTTAGCCAAAATCCTCTTTGGCCTCCTCATAATGATTAAGCTGTAAAATGCCTCCAAATGTATATATTTAAAAAAAATCAATAACCAATTGTAGTATTTAGTACCTATAGATCTCTGCAGAAAAAGCCTTTTTTGCTGTCAAGTTAACTCCGGAGGTACTTATTCCATCCGTATTGTTTTTTTTCCTGCAATATTGCCAGCATCATTACTAAACATTTATGTACAGCTGTGCATGCACTGTTATAATGATTTGACAATATTTTGCAAGCGAGAGAAACTCAGTATTTTCGTCTTCAGTAGCTTTGTCATGACTTCTGATTGATGCCTTTCTACCAGCAATACTTAAGTACCACTCAGATTTCGGCCTTTGTTATTTGATTCAGCTACAAAACTGGAAATTTCTATATATAGTATTTGCTCTAATTGCCTCTGATTTGTCTTAATACATCACAAATATCCAGAAACAACAGAAATATATTGACTTCATAAAGAGGATATTAAGTATAGGAGAGACTAAAACGCTCTGAATATTCCGGTACTATTTGATAGGCTTGCTTGTTTTCAAGAATATACTTGTATATGTCTTGTAACGGAGACAGAGAAGATCTCCAGGCCTGCCTTGTGCTAAACTAAGACTGATAAACAAGGTATCTTTCTTTCATTATTATTATTTTTGTCTGTGGAGAAGTCGAACTAAAACTACCCACTCAGTTCTAATCCACAGAGCAGCTAGCTGAGGAGGCAGCCCTTCCAATTTGGATTCCAATTTAGACAATAAAATGAGATCCTTATCCTGTCATCTGCCTGTGCCCTGCTGAGTGCACTAGAAGAACATAGCTGTAAAAAAACAGGTAGTTTTAGGGAAGAAGTAATCGTGGTAGGTATTTATTCAGTTCTGAGATCTAGAACCTAATAACGGAATATTTTGATTGTTTTAGATGATAAGCAAGTTTGTCTCAGAGTTGTAATTTTTTTATTTTCTATACTGACATAACTCAGATACAAAAGATGCTATTTAGTAGGAACTACTGTTCTGATGAGAGCGGAGTGCTGGCGCCACGCTTTTAATGAAAGAAAAGATTTCTAGTAGTACAAGTGTAAGATAATGATTATTTTAACTTAAATCAACATTTGCAGAAAATTTCGACGAGGTTTTTGTTTTCTGTGTGTATCTGATTTGAACAGATTATTTTTTAATACATCACAAAAATCTGTAATTTAAAAATAGTTTGCTGTGTAGGGATTAGAATCATCATCATCATTCTTTTTTTTTTTTTCTTTTTAGAGTAGAAAGTGGAGACCATCTGTCTATTAATTTTTCCCCCAAGTTTCAACTGTAATTATTTTGTAGTATCACATAGCTTCATGTTTAAGCATTCCAGTTGTGTGAAATATTTTATTTTTGACACATCTCAGGGGTGTGCAAAAATATCTTTTCCCAGCTCGGTCTGGACTAAGTGTTAACCTGAAGCTCATGCCTGAAATGCTTTCCTTGCTTGGCCAAGGTGCATCCTCAGCTTAAGAAAAGTCTTCCTTATCTGTTTTTTGTACATGTCTCAATTTAAATGTTTGCAGAATGCAGTTAGCACTAAATTGACATTTATCATAAGACTGTTCTTGAAATATAAGATTTACTGAGCAATTTAGATGTGGGAGGAACCCAGCTTTCATCCTGGATGCATGATGTTCTGAAAATAGAAATGGTATTTCCGATGCTTGCTTATGATCCAGCTAAGCTGATATATGCTGGCATGTTTTTTTGGGAGCTGCACAGATTTCTTACTTTCAGGATGTCTTGTTAGTTTGAAATCAAATCACAGAATGATAGAATCATCTCCCTTTCTTCCAGGTGACCATAAGACGATGGGGTAATCACCCTTTTGAGTTCTGAAATTCAAAGGAATCTGAGTTCCAGGACAGTGTGGTTCTGTTTAGGTTCTTTTCAAAGATTTGCTTGGGGTTGGATTTTATTTTGCAAATGTGAACATCACTTTCTGTCTTCTGAAAAATGTGTTTGTGTTGTCTTCCAAGTATTTTTAATTTGAAAACTAATGATACAAAGTCTCTTTAATTAGGTATCTGATTGTGATAGCAAACAGCAAGGCAGCAGGCAGAAGGGATGGGACTTTGTTGTGGAAAAATATGGTAACTAAGATGGAAAATAAGAAAATTTGTGGTTTTTTGAACATGTAGCTTTGCACAAATAAGAAGATAAATTTAGATACGAGTGGCTTATTGACGTGAATAAAATACATAGTTACAAAACTTTATACCTATTAATAAGCGATTAACAATTATTCAAATAGTTTGTTAATGATATTAATAGTATTTTAAAAGAAGATATACCATTTTATTTATAGCAAAGTTAGAGTCTTATTTCAGAAAAGCTTATAAGGATAACTTACATGACATTTCTTCCCTTGTATACAACCTCAGTACTTGATCAAAACGAAGCCACACATCATTAAGTAGTCAGAGAGTGCCATCCGTACCTGCCGGTAACATGCCTCTGCATTAACTCCTTACGATGTATAGCTCCATACATCCACTGGCAAGGACAAATAGCATGTCAGCTTCAGCCAGGGGAAAATGGGACAGGTGGAATTTGCAAACTTTGCAGACTGCTGGCATGAGTGACGGGGAACAGTGCTGCTTCTCTGCATGCCGAGGGGCACATGCCTGAACCAGGTCCCAGCTTGGTAGTCAAAGCCCACTCCTGACAGGGACGTCCTGTCAGGATAAGTTTAGCTATGACACCAGTACCTTTGAACTCCACTGCAGCTTTTACTTTCAGTGCCTCCAGAGGAGGGCTGGAGTAGTGACATTTACAGAAAGGACAACACATAATTTATGTCTAATACTTAGTTTTCAAGCCTTCGTTGTGCCTAACAGGAAGCCAGCTAGGTAAGCTTAGCTTTTCTACAATAGCTGCAGGGATTGAGTGCAGAGTGTAAGGTTTCATACTTTCTCTGTGTTGCACATGGCCACAAAGTTGCCTGTAAAGGTTGAAGCTGATGATCTTTTAGGGTTTTTGCTAATTTATGTCCTTTTCTTTTGCACTTCGTCATAGCTGGGTTTAAATTCTGTTTCAGAGCTTAACTGGTAACATTGTTTTAGGGTAATCAAGTAATCTAGAAACTGTTTTGACTTTCTATTCCTTTACAATACAAGAGTGTTTGCAAAACCACGTACACACCCCAATATGCTCCATCTTTTTTGGAATTCTGGTGTAAAATCACTGAGTGGTTGAGGTTGCAAGGCACCTCTGGAGGTGTCTGCTCCAACCTCCTAGGTCAAAGAGGGGTCAAATAGAGCAGGTTACTCAAGGTTGTGTCCCATGGGGTTGGAAGATGGAGGGTCCACAACCTCTCTGACCAACCTGTTCTAGTGTACTAACTGTAAAAAATTTCTTCCTCATGTTTAAGTGGATTTTCTTCTATTTTAATTTGTGCGTATTTCCACTTGTCCTCTCACTCGCTACCACTAGAAGAGCTTGGCTTTGTCTTTACTCCCTCCCATCAGGTATTTATACACATTGGTAAGATCCCCTAAGCCTTCCCATCTTGTAGCTCTTCTTGAAGCCTTCCCAGCTCTCTCAGCCTTTCCTCATATAACAGAGTCTCCAGTGCAATTGTCATCTGTGTGGCCCTTCACTGGATTCACTCCAGTACGTCTGCATCTCTTAGGTCCTGGGGAGCCCAGAACTGGACAGGGTTCCAGGTGTGTCCTCACCAGTGCCGAGCAGAGGGGAAGGATCACCTACCTCAGCTCGCTGGCAGTGCTTTTCCTAATGCAGCCCAGGGTGCTGTTGACTACGTTTTACTGCAGGGGCACACTGCTGGCTTGTGTTCCACTTATTATTCAGTAGGACCCCCAGGTTCTTTTCAGCAAAGCTGCTTTGTAGCTGGTTAGGCCTCAGCCTGTGCTGGTGCATGGGGTTGTTCTTCCCCAAGTTTTGGACATGGCATACGCCTTGTTGAACTTCATAAGGCTTCTGTCAACCCATTTCTTCAGTCTCTTGAGGTCTCTCTGAATGGCAGCGCAAACCTCTGGGGTCTCAATCACTTCACACAATTTTTCATCATCTATAAACTTGCCGAGGCTGCACTCAGTCCTATCATCTACATAATTAAATTATGATGGTCAAAATGCTCATCTCCACATTGGTACTAATACATGTGGATTTTTCATCCAGGCACCTTGAATTGATGAAGAGAGGGGATAGAAGTTAGGGGATAGATATGCTGCACGTAAACAACTGAAGAGCGCTTCTTAGTCTGACAAGGGGGTCTGGAAGAGTGATTTGGATCTAAAGGATCCAATTGGATCCAATTTTGATCTAAAGGACTTGGAAACTTAGATGAGACTGGTTACGGATACATATATAAATATAGGATTTTCAGATGCAAGGCTTTGTTGTGATTTCATTTTGAGCACCAAATTTATTAGTTTTGTGTCTGGCTCACTGAAAAGGAAATAACCTCTAGCATGTGTTTCTGATTTCTGCCGTATGCCCCTTCTACCTTGCACACCCAGCCTCTCTGAAATTTGCTAGTACCTGTGTTTGATTCTGAAGTGAAGTATGTAGATCATTCTTTTTAAATGTTTTTATATGCATTGCTTTAGAGAAATTTCAGGAAGTGCATCTTGAAGTTACTGCTGCTGTGCTTAAAATGTATCCTACGTATGTCTGTACGTAATAGTTCACAATTTCAGAGTTCATACTTAATGGACAATAAAAGCCTATTAAATAACCATCTTCTTGGAGATATGTTTGTCAAGCATATTCATTCATTGGTTATTTGTTTAAGCAGGCTGTATTTAAATGTTTGTGTAGTTTCATTCAGACTACAAAGGCCTTGGCCATAATTATACTGACAGCTGTGGATCCAGTAATCCATTTGTATAAAAATCAAAGTATTACTCACAACCTTAAAGCTGGAAATTGTTAAAATGGTAGACTAGAATTTAAACCTGGAAGTCAGAGAAAGAGAGAAAAAAAATGTTTATGACTGGAATATTTATAAGATTAAATTAATTTTGAATATGAATCACTCTGTGATGTGTGGAGTGATGGTAGCTTCAGAAATAAATGAAAAAAACCACCACCTTTCTTAGGTACTGATTAAGCCATATTCTAGTTTCATAGAATTATTCAGATATTTTTCCTGCTGTAAATATGTGTAGAATTTCTACATAGATTTGGCCAATTTGTGGAGAAAATAGTTTAATGTTAGGTTTAGTAGCCCACAACTTCCACAGCCAAAGCATCTGGCTGTCAAGTAGACTAGCTGCTGGTACATGTGGTGTGAATGGGACTAACGAGGTGTACTGACCCTTGCTAGTTTATTTGCCTGAGAAGTTGAGAGGAGCCACAGTGAAAAAGCCACTGTCAAAGAAGTTTGACATGTCTGGCTTCCTTCTGTCCTGTTTCTAGTCATGTGGTGTCTCTGGTTGCCCTGCCACTGTGTGTCAGGCACTGATAGCTTGTGCTGTAGCTGTGTTTGCTGTCCTGAATCTGGCCATGTCTTCTGTGTGGACCTTGGACCTATGTTGTAGGTAGTTTGTCACTAGTTCTGCCTCTTCTCTGTCTCTTGGGTTAGGGACTGACCTCCTGGAGAGCAGCTCCGTGGAAAGGGACCTGGGAGTCCTGATGGACAATAGGATGACCATGAGCCAGCAATGTGCCCTGGTGGCCAAGAAGGCCAGTGGTGTCCTGGGGTGCATCAAGAAGAGTGTGGCCAGCAGGTCGAGGGAGGTCATCTCCCCCTCTACTCTGCCCTGGTGAGGCCGCACCTGGAATACTGCGTCCAGTTCTGGGCTCCCCAGTTCAGGAAGGACAGGTAACTGCTGGAGAGGGTCCAGCAAAGGGCTACTAAGACGATTAGGGCATTGGAGCATCTTTCTTATGAGGAAACGTGTAGGTACTTGGGTCGTCTTAGTCTAGAGAAAAGAAGACTGAGGGAGGATCTTACCAATGCTTATAAATACTTAAAGAGAGGGTACCAGGGGGGTGGGAACAGTCCTTTTTCAGTAGTGCCCCGTGATAGAACAAGAGGTAATGGGCACAGACTTGAGCATAGGAAGTTCCATCTAAACATGAGGAGGAACTTCTTTACTTTGAGGGTGGCAGAGCACTGGAACAGGCTGCCCAGAGAGGTGGTGGAGTCTCCCACACTGGAGATATTCAAAACTCGCCTGGACACCGTCCCGTGCAACCTGCTGTAGGTGCCCCTGCTCTGGCAGGGGTATTGGACCATTCTGTCATTCTGTCTTTCTGTGACTTTGGACCACACCACAGCCTGTCTCTGGCCCCGTTTCCTGCTGCTCGTGGCTGGGCTGCCTGGAAGGACCCTGGACCTGGCTCATCACCCTGCCTTGCCCGGGGCTGTCGATGGAGCCTTTTGCCAGCACCCTGCTCTGCTCACTCAGCTCAGGTGCTGGTTGGTGAGGGCACGGTCTGTGCTGTGGTCACCCTTGGCTCATGGCTTCTTTTCGCTGACGGAGGAGCCCACTCTTGCAGTTCTCCGGCACAGCTCTTTTCTGCGAGATATGACAAAATGCTGCCACAGAGAAGCTATGACACTTTTTCTGATGGGCTGCTGGTGGAGAACAGGGACCTCTCTATTTCCCTGATGGTGACTTGTGTAGATCCTCATACGCCCCAGAAGCACATCATTATGAGAGCATCAAAACAGCTCTTGTGGATCTTGTCCATAGTTCTGCCTTTGTTTGATTCAGGCTTACTTCTCTTTGTAGTAGGCATATGTGTATACCCAAATGAGTCACATACTTCGTGTGTCTCTACAAAATGCTGTCAGCAAGGCCATGCAATAAAGCCATATCATCATTAATTCCCTCTGATATGTAAGGACTCTTTTCCCACATAAGACAGATGTGGTTACATGACAAGTAACAGCGTGTGCTGCAAAAAGATCTTTCTTTTGAAAGATGTTTGCATAATGTATGATTTTGCTTTTGTTCTGATACAGTAAGTTAAGATGCAGACCCTTGTAAGGTACACTGCAGTGGAGCAATATGGAATCTTGACAGTGGAAACTGCGGGGTTCCTGCCAGGGGAAGATGCAAAATAGGATTGGGGCAATCAGGGAGAAAGAAGGGTGAATTCGGGGCAGGTATAATCCATATCATAGCAGGGCATGGCTTTCTGCAGACTCATTTTCAAGTGGTCAGTGCTTTCATAGAATAATAGGGCAGATGTAAATCATTGTATAAACAGATAAACTTGAGCCTTGTGGAAAAAAAGGGAAAGCTGCAGAATAAGTGTGCGGTCAGCAGCCTCCATGAGGTTGAATTTGCCACACGCAGTAACTATGTCAAGTACCCTGTAGCAACTAATAGACAGACAAAGAATTAGTTTTATTTCTTTTTTTTTTCTTTTTTTCACAGAAGGCTTAGGCTATTCTTTGCTCTAATATAAACTTACAAAGGGCGTGACAAAAAAGGGGAAGGCCATCTGCTGTCAGATAGCCTTACACTTTAGATAGTGCCCCATTTGTTCTTGGCAGGTTCTTCCTCTGCAGCCGTGAGAAAGGTTGCCCTATCTGTCACATGCATACCTTCTGTCAGAGCTCTGAAGAGTGAATTGCAATGAAGGTAGGCTTGTTGTCGAGTTTCAGTTGCTTTTTAGGTGTTGCCACGTGTCTTGTTGCCCTCTGCTGAAGAGGAAATTGAAACAATCCTTTCCTTTCAAATGCTTCTTCAAAACTGTAGTTCAGCGCTGAGAAGATGGTATCATGGACTGATACTTCTGCTGTCCCAGTGATTCCAGATTATATTTTCACAGTTTAGAAGTAAAACCAGGGGTTACATTTTCCTTCTCTTTTTCCTGTCTGAAATGCAGCTTCAGACTGGATTTTAAATGCAGCCAGGTTTCCTACATATGATGGTCATGGTTAGCAGGACACCGGTGATAATGCTGAGCACGCTGTACAAGCCAGAACAAGCCACCTGTTTTTTCCCAAGACATGTTGGCTCTAAGTTTACAGAAGTTAAATGTATGTATCTAATGTAAGTACTGACATGCTCAAAACATACCTGCTTCATATATTTGGAATCAAGTTACTTAATAAATCACCTTTTTTAATGTCTTGTTTTATGGGCAGCCTCACTTGCATAGTAATCTTACCTTCTTCAGCTCCTCCTTATTTGAATAAAATCTGAAAATAAAATAAAATAAAACCCAGAGAGGTTGTGGAGTCTCCCACTTTGGAGACATTCAAAACCCGCCTGGACGCTGTCCTGTGCAACCTGTTGTAGTGAACCTGCTCTGGCGGGGGGGTTGGACTAGATGATCTCCAGAGGTCCCTTCCAACCCTGACTATTCTGTGATTCTGTGATTCTGTGAAGTCCTTAGGGAGAAATGAAAGGATCCGTGAACAGTTTGAGATAAATGTGTTTATTCACTGGACAAATAGTGTTTGGGACTCAAGTAGGCTCAGTCTTTTCACAGTTTCTGTTAATGCTTTTCCTAATAGGGAAAAAAAGGCATAAGATGGGAGACGGAGACAATAGTTGATAAAACAGACCAAAAAAAGTTTGTAAAAAACCCTGAAAAACTCATGCTAAAGATTTTCAGAAAAATAGCCCTTCTAATACAGGCACAGTTAGCAGAAAAATTGCAGTTCTGTCAGAAGACCCTCTTGTTTGGGGTTGGGCTGGACAGGCATGAGCTAGGCAGTCAAGCCACCATTTTTACAAACACTATCTGCTGTAGGAGGATTTTCCTCATGTAGATTTACTGGGAAATCCTTCTTGATCCTTCTCCCCTATTACTGATGATGTGTTCACCCGTGGCATGGATGTTTGGGGATTCCCCCTGGCGCCAGGGTCAACTTGCCCTGGTCTGAGGCAGGCGAGGGTGTTGGCAGTCATGCTCAGGTCATCTCTTGTCACAGTGTCCCCAGCTCTGTGCTCTGCAGCGGCCTGGCACTGACCAGGCACGCAGAGGAGTCAGTCTGTGGTGGAGCGGTACCCACGTTCTTGTGCGGGCTACTTTTTTTTTTAATCATACATTGATTCTTCGGAGTGCTTCTGCTATTGTAAAGCAGACTTTGTAGTGCACGTGAGTCTTGGGGAGACAGTTTTTCCTTGTAATATGAAAACATAAAAGGTGTTTTGGGCTTACAGTGCTGCAGAAGAGCATGTTTCAAATTTAATCTCTCAGGAGTGAAAGCAACGACTTAAAGAAAAAATAGGATAGAAAACTTTTATCCACTATTAGTGTGCATCACCTAAACTTGGCGTGCAATTTGCCTAATAGTATTTATTTCTAGATACATTTTTTTATTAATAGCTACAAGATACTGACATAATGACAAAATGTTAACTCTTGTAAATAACTATGTTAGGGAATCACTTGAATATGTTTATAATTGCCAAATTTTGTTTCAGGCTCTTAATACCTACTACATTTACCGACTCATACCTTTGTAGATAGGATTCTGAAGTACTCAAATGGTTCAATGCTATGTCTATGTACCTATACGTATATATGGATACATATATATGCATATAGATGAAGACCTGCTTTCTCTGAGACTAGAGGCATTTATTTTCCTTGAAGCCTGGAATCTGGAATTAAAACTTAACTTGTATTTGTCATCATGGAAGATGAAAATATGCTGCAACGTGCAGATGGAACATGTGCATATACTTGTGCTTATGGAAACAAATAGCTATATTTCTAATATAGCTCTGTGTCTATTCTTTTTCTGCTGTCCTGTGCTTTTTTTCTTTTTCAATTACAGACAATGTTTCCCTGCTAAATGAAAAATTAATGAATATACTGGACCAAATAATGTTTTGACTTACTGTTTTGTACATGTAGTAGTAATTATAGTAAACCTTGGTTTCTTCAATGTCTCTCAATTTGACTATCCATATTATTGACAATACATTTTAGAGTAGTTTATTAAAGACTTATTTATGAGTAATAGAAGTTGTATGGCTATTGTAAGTTCTATTTTATAGATGACCATTACATATTTTCAGAATTCCTGCTTTCTTTCAGCAATCCGTTCAAATTTAATTTTCTCTTTTTTTCATTATGAAAAAAAAAAAAAAGGAACTTGTCCAAGGGGAAGGAAGACAAATTTCAGTCTTGGTTTGTTGAAAAAATTAAATCCAAGTCATGATAAGAGAGCACTGGAATTAACCTAAGGAACCTAGAGTGTAGTCTTACGTGATATCAGAATACTACTTTAATACATTTCAGGTACTGATCTTACCTCATCTTCAAGCTGTCTGAATTTGTCTTACACGCTCCTGTGGAAAAGTATATTCCAGGATCAACCCCAAGACTGATTTTTGAGTAATCCCTCTTGCTTAGCTTCACTTTAATGCCACTGGTTGTCTCTTGTATGGCCATTTTTACGGCCACTGTTCAAATCTTGTACTGTTTCCCACTTTGTTTTTTTTAAGCTATTAACTTGGCAATGCCATCTGATTATGGGTTAAATGCCTGATGGAATTCCAGATATCTTAGATATGCATTTCCTTTTATTTGCATTTTGAGAGAAATGTACCATTTTATGTGCTGCGTGAAACCTTAATAAAATAATGTGCATTTATTTCTTTTCTTGTTGACCATTACAGTTCTAATTATTAGTGAATTTTAAACTTTGGAAGTCAGCCTAGGCTTGAGTTGTGTTTGATTTAATTTATTTCCCCCTTTCTTAAATAGGTACAATACTTTGTAATGTCAGATTAGAAAGTGCCATCCCCAGCTTGATAGATTAATAAAGTCTGTGATTACCACAGTTATTTCAGTTCTGGACTGGAGGATATATGGTTCATCATGGGATGTAGAGAATACCGTATTCTTTGAATTCTCCTTACTATGAGCCCTCTGTAGAACATTATTCTTGTTGAAAACAGGCCAGACATAATTTCTGGCACTAGATAGGTCACTTTTATTACAGTCCCATCCAAACTGCAAAGTTGTCCTGTACTGCAGTGATCTCATGTTGAACTATATTTTGTTATAGTTCTACAATGTTGAATTTGCCTGTCCACTAGGGATTCTTAAAATGTTCTTTATCAGTGGGTCTTTTCATGTTTTCATTGTAGACCTTTTCCTTACCCATTATATTCTTTAAAATAGAAAAACATTAAGATCTGGACACAATTTTTAAGAATTGAAGACTGGTAATACCTCCCAGCCAGTGCTAGTTGACCCCGATTTGAGCGGGGGTTCAAACTAGATGATTGGGAGTAAAAATCTGTCTCTGCTTTCAACACTGACTGTCCTTAAGCTAACTTACAGATAGCATTCTTCCTCAAAATGGCCACAGACACATTGCTTTCTTGTTTTCAACTATGAGCCTTAGCATTTCTATACTGTGAGAAATGAATTTTGTCAAGTCGAGAACAGATTTTATGTGATTCATACTCAGGGAGGAAAAAAATCAGTCTTGTCTCTTTTCATATTAGCTCTGTTTTGCCCGTGGAAACAGATTTAGCTTTTTGATTGGACTATTTCCGAGATGCACTGAACAAGTAATACAATATTCTCAATTTTACAAGCAGCTTTTAAACCTAGATTAAGATATTTAAAGAGAAAGAATTTGCAGAGTTAGCAAAATGATGGGATATGTCAGTTGAGAACCCCCCAAAATTTTATTTGGTTTAATTAGAGGAA
Organism: Ibidorhyncha struthersii; assembly: GCA_013398815.1. Lineage (NCBI taxonomy): Eukaryota > Metazoa > Chordata > Aves > Charadriiformes > Charadriidae > Ibidorhyncha > Ibidorhyncha struthersii. Next base: position 27,241 of record VZSZ01008647.1, on the reverse strand, counting down.
AAAAAAACTAAAATACTTGCAAAGCTGATAACTTTTATTTTACGTATATATAGTATTTCTGATGATGGAACATGTGATTAGGATGGGCATGGAGGGAAAAGTATTACTTAGTGGCATGAACTATACTGAAAACTAGAAGGACTCTGAATCTAGCAGCCATGAGGTAGAAGGAATTTTAATGAATTGTTTTGAACAAGTGATGCTGAGGCATCCTAGAGAGGGATTTGCATAGGTGGCCAAGAACTTAATTTTCTTATGGTTCAGGAACCTTTTCACCAAGACAAAGGGCTTTTAAAAAACTATCTGCCAATGTAAAGCTCAGCTAGTTACTTGAGATCTGTGTTGCATTTCCCTTGTCTGCTTTTTCAGCAGGGTCAGCAGAGAAAATTAGTGGTTTTATTTAACCTAATACAGTTTAACATTTTCCTGCGTAATTATACAGACTTCCCAGAAAGTACTGGATGGCCCTTTGAGCAGAATGAAGATCAGTGCCTTGTCTTAACACTTTAAAGCATTACAACTTTTCTAATTTGAAACACTTTGAGGACTGCAATAGGTAGAATTTGCGTTTGTCAAGCAAGCCATCTCAGCAGTTGAATTCTTTTATTGAGAAGTTCTGAGGTACAACCTCAGGGCTACCATAAGTGATAGAGTAACTGGTCACTTAAATTTTTACACTGATAAAAGTGTATAGCTAAGCCTCCTGTTGTTTTTTTTTTTGAATGCAACATGAGAACCTGTAATATTTGTGAAGTCACTTCTCTAGTATATTAGGCCAGATTTGCATTGGAAAATTTTACGATAATTAAGTAACAAGTAGCTTTCACTACTGTTGCAATTTACACTCCACTTTAGTGTCCCCAGTTTTTGGGGAGAAAGGTGGTCTTTTTGGCAGCTTAAAGGAATAATAATATGGAAATTCCGGGGTATGCTTTTGTTTTTCATGAATATTAGTGGGATTGCCCAAAACAGGATTGAGAGAGACGAAGTACAACAAGGTTTAGGAGACAAATCCACCATTCAGCTGTAGCAAAATCAGATGCATGATAATAGGTGCAGACAAGGAATTTGGTACTTGTTTCAATATGCAGACAGCGAGCAATAGATAGGTTATTGAAAAGCTGAACAGAAGGAAGAAGTCACAAGTAGAACTTCCACGGTTGACTGAGCACTTGTCTTTTGATTTAAAATGATTTTCAGTCTAATCCTTACTACTAGTGGAGAACTTCATGCTTTACCTGGCTGGCAGACCTTAAAGTACAAATCAGTGCACACAGAATCAGGAAATCACATTGCCAAAGTTCTCTTGCAAAGTTTTAATTCAGTATTGAAATATGTAGATTATGTACATATACCTACATGAAAAGATTCAATATTTAACTATCTTGTGAAACTTCATGTTCCGGATATAGGGTATATTTAAGTAAAAAGGTGATTTCATCCTTCTGTTAACAAAACAAAAATTGAAAGAATTGTTTTTGTTGTCAAGTAACTTTCACAACATTTTATATTGTAATATTCTGCTAGGAATAAAGATAATTCAAAATATTATTGCTCTCAGTATTACTAGTATGATAGCTGGAAGATAATTTTCTTCAAGCTTCTACAAAGATAGTCTTTAGGAATATTCTCTTTAATGCCACATACTATTTTTAAAAATAGAATTATAATGTATTTCTTACATCTGTCTTTACCAAATCTCTAACTTAGAAGCGTGGTTTTACATGCACAGTGTCTCCTGTGTTGTATTTCTTCAGTCACTGGTAGGCAGTGATAACAGAACAAATATTATTTCCTTTGGGAACTGATCCTCGTTTTCCTCTCTGAGCCTTAGCAGTGGGAAAAGACGGAATAAAAAGACTGTGGGCTTAGAGCAAAGCTCCAAATCTGTCTGAAGGTTACCTTTATTTTTTGTCAGCTTGCATTAATATAATTTTAGTCGTTTTCAGTAATGAATGTATGATTAAAGGTTATCCATATAGCTAAATAGCTGTTATTACCATGTGCCATTTTAGTTACTTGGATAATTTGTCAACTCTGTATACAAACAGACAGTTTACAAATAAGAATTTTCACTCCCATAGTTAAAATCGTAAATCAATAGCGATTGTTCAGGGGTTGATCCAGCTGCTTATCACTCACCTAATAGGCCAAATTACCTTTACATTAATCTTATATTTTAGGTTAGAAAGTAGTTCTCTGTTGCCTTTACGTTCATCCATTGAAATGTATCGTGGTTTAACCCCAGTCACCAACTAGAACCATGCAGCCGCTTGCTTCCTTCCCCCGGTTTGGGTGGCAGAAAGAATTCATTTTCTGGTACAAAAGTCCAGATGCAAAAAGGTGCTGAAAAAAGTGTGTTGTAATGCTTATTTTTATTTGACTGTATCCATGCATCCATGATTTTGTTTGAGTTCCTATAGCGCTCATACAATGCATAGGGAACAATATGCCTCAGAAAATAATTGATCTCAATTCACTGAATATTTCTTACCTAACATCAAAACATTGGGCAGGATGTTTAAGGTACCCTACACGAAATTCAGTCTCACCTCTGGATCTTCAGCACCTTTTTCTGCTCCACTGGGAAACTCTTTCCTCTTGTGGGGTATTACTGTCTTGCAGCCTTTCTCTGGAGCCGTCTTTCAAAACTTGGTGCAAAGAGAGGGTAACTGTGGTGGTGTCTTTTACAATGGAGTTCTTGAACTAAAATAATGTGTTTTTTTTCTATATGGGACTGAGGATTGATAGGAACGGTAGAGAATAACCTGATAGTTACACTCAACTTAGATACTGATTTGATTTTGTACAGGTGAATGAAACAGAACTGTATCTAGTTCTAGCACGTTGTGCACAAATGCTTTAATAACTGAACTATTGGGGTAAGAGAAAGGAGGGAAAGAAGAAACTAGACCTCATCTTATCTTAAAGGGCATTGTTTTGTTTGGGTTTTTTTTAAGCATGACAACCATTACCATATTTTGTGTGCAATGCTGTCTGATCGGCATGCTTGAAGAATATAGTTTTACGAGTACTGATAGGCTGCGTTGTAATTTAGGCACCAAACTGCTCAGTTGTCTCAAGGCAGAGATTATTCTGCCTCCCCACTATTGCATTTCTCTAATTCACAATTTCTGATTTATTTCTTGAGCACTTAGGTCCTTTCTAAATATTGTTTTAGATACTTGTTTGGTTTGGATCGGATCCAAATATCAACCACTGGGGCGGAAGAAATACAATTGTACACTACTACTTAAACTGATAAGCTGTGGAGACACGGTAAAATTTTAAATGTGCTCCTGTTGAGGTAGTTTGGTTTTGGAAGTGAGTTCCTTTCTCAAGCAGAAATAGGTTTGAAGCAAACAAGAAGAACTAACATTATTATCTTAGCAGAAATACGGCCCTGAGCCAATTCCTTCTTTTTGAAAACCATCATCTTTTCTCTTAATTAATTAGTAAAGGTAAATTACACAATGAAGTAACTTGATTTGATTTTAGCTTCTCTAAATAAGAACATAAGAATGGTTGTATTGATTCAGAGGTAGGATCTATCTCGCCCAGTATCCTGTCCGGGTTACGTAGGGCCAGGAATGGACACCGAGGGAAGGGTGAGAATAGGGCAATCTTGTAATACTTGTTTCCCTAATGCTGTCATTGCTTCCCAGTTTAAAGTTACATAAAATATAACAAGTATTTGCATGTGTTGCCCTGCAAATTCTTTTCCGTGGAATAGTAGAGCTTCACAGGCTTTCACTGTGAAAGGATTCTCTGTCTTCACTGTCATGCCAGTAACTATCTGCAGAACTGAAACTAAAGGAAACTGACTGGAATTGCAAGCTAAGTAGCAAGTGTTTTGTTTCTAGGTGGCTACATTCAGTCAAAACTTCAGTAAATGTTTTCTGCGAGGTTGGTATGTGTGAAATGAATTCAGCAACTTACAAGTGAAAAAAAATGTTATAATTGATACTCTTGTTGACCATTTCAGGAATGATTGTAAAAATCTACAGGGAAATAGACTATTAGGCTCTCTCCATTGAATAGCAGCCTTTGCAAGCACTGAAGCAGCGCACTGTGTGGAATGCGAGAGTGCTGCTGCTGGCCTTCTCTGCATGCTTAGGGCTCTTAAGCAGCGTAGCACATGGAACTTTAAGTCACATTTAAAGAAGAAGAAATAGAACAGTCATTATTAAGCACAATCAGTATGGGAAAAGTGGTTATAAATAGGACTGGAGCAGTTAAAAAGTTGCTTTTAAAGGAAAATCATGTCTGCAAATTTCTGCAAGTGTTAAATGCAAAGGAAAGCATTGATCTTGGGACCTTTTTGAAAATTTGGCTGCAAATATTTCCATGCATCATTGGAAAGAAGTGAAAAACACTCATAGCACAGCCACAAAGTTCTGCTATTGATTTTGTAAAACCTAGGGAATAACAATAATTTGTCTGGGGGAAAAAAAATAGACAATTCTCTTTCCCTGTAGGAACTTGTAGCAAAGACTTTCTAATAAAGATGGGAATTAACCACCTGAATGGTTTTCTGGCATCTACAGCTAAGAAGACGTTTGTAATAATTTAAAAAGTCAGTTTGAAATTCACAGGGTACAAAAGAGCAGCCATCAGTAAAATATGTGTGGATTTGTGGGGGGCGTTGTTTCTTTATTTTGGTTTGTTGGGGTTTTTTTTACATTTTTGGGGATCATTGTAGGGGATCGGATTAGGTTTGCTGGAACATCAAAAGGACTTCTTGATATGGTAGCCAAGTTGATACTACAGCTGACTAATAAAGAGTTATTCAATATTTGACAGAGGTTACTGTGTCACATCTATAGAGGTAACTACTGAAGTCAGAGATTTTGACGTAATTTTAAATTAGGCAACAAAAAAAATTGCACTTGGGGGTTGATCTTTTCTATGGTAATTTACTGATGGGTTGGTAATTTTTCACAGGATTATTTAATGTAAAACTTATTCATAGGTCTTTTAATTTTTTTCCAGATAGTTGATACCAAAGTTTATTTACTATTTTGCAGATAACCTGGAGGGTACTGCTGATTTAAAATCAGCTTCTCCTTTGTTTTAGATGGAATATTAGTTTCTCAGTCTCCTTGTTTTTGTGAAATGCTTCTGAATCTTTCTTTCTTCTACCTTCCACAAGCAGAATAGCAATTTAAAAATCAGTGAGACAGTATCTGCCTGTAATTATATACAGCAATGTTTGTGTGGCTCGATTGTAGAAATAATTGAAAAGATCATGTGCTGATACAACTCCTTGTAAAAATGCTTTCATAGCTGTTGTATAATAGTGTTAGATATAATTTCATGAATCGTTTTAGAAAACAATAAAAACAAATGCTTTTGTGTCGCAGATAGCTATAGCACTTTCTCCAAAAATGAGTGACAACTGTAAACTGAATGACTTCACACAAAGAAGAGGCACACAGACATTTCTTGGATAATTAAAGGAATAAAAAAGTGTGGGTTTGCCCTGGAAGCCTGTGTGCAAGCTCTGTGATAAATTAAGAGGTGTGCCAGAAAGAGTGACTGAAAGATGACCTACACCCCTTCCCAGCAAGAAGTGAGTTTCTTTGCTATGGTGTTCTTCTGAAGAGCTTACTGAAGAAGCTTACTGAAGAGCACAAGACTTGAATAAGCAAATCATATGGCCCGGTGTGCATGTGCACTGGTATATATTGGTGCACAGGATAAGAAAAATGAATTTCTGTAGGCTGCATAATAAATACTATGCTGGAAGAAGTGTGTAGAGTGTGGTGAACCTCCTTGCACTTGGACGGTTCAGAAGCTATCAAGAGGCATTCATCTGAAGGGAGTCAGGTCTCTCATTAGGCCATGTAATGTCTAAAACTAAACCCAAGCTATGCTGCAAGTACCGCTGTGACCAGGTAGGGTGCGAAATGTGTGTGTTGGGGTGGAGGTTTGATCTAAGTTGCCCTTGACCCACCGTTGTCCCTGCTATCAGAGCCATGGGCACACTCCCAACTTCTACAAGTTCAGGTGAGTCCAAGGTACCCTTGCTGCTCCCCAGCGCCTGCTTTGAAAGCAAATGCTTGGGTATTTGTACAGGCCCTATGGCAATGCTATCTGAGGATGTCTCAGGCGGATTTTCTTCTGCTAAAGTGCTCAACAGTCTTCCCCACGTCTGGGTTGCTTCCCGTGAGACTTTTGGTTACTTTTGTAGAAACATGGCTCGTGAGCACGGTCCAGGAAAGCAGTATTCCAGTGTTGCTTTGAGTGTTCACGTGTACGCCACCAAAACTGCTTTTGACTCCTGTAAATTGCGGGGACAGGTATTTGATGGTCATACATAGCTCACCTGTTCTGCTGGTGCTGGCCATTGTGGGACGGTTAGGTTGTCTCCAGAGAGCCCTCTTGTCATGCTGGGTTCCTATCAAGTCCCTCTTGAAGGGGACCTCCACTTCTTGTTTAGCTTTACTTGAGGTACAGGGAAAAATAATGAAGGCTCCCAAAGGCCTGATTTGCTGCTTGGTTGTAGACAAACTGTAGCTCAGACTGGGATTTTTCTATCCATGCCTGAAAAGGGATAAACTTGATGTAAATGGATTGCTGGTAATAGTCAGACATCCTTTGCTGACCATAGAAACTTGGCATTTTTGCAACGCTTTGTGCTTCTGATCTTTCCACGCTGTGCAGAGACAGGTAGAGCTCCCCAAGTGCTCTAAATGAGCCCAAAATGAGCTCCCTGCAGCGTGCTATGCCTTTCGTCCTCCTAGCATGCAAGGTCACACGTAAAAGGTTTCTTGCTACTTCGGTGCTTTTATTACATGCGTGCAGAAATGGGAACACGTGAGTTCAGCTGGAATCAGGATGACCACTCTGTGGATATTTACTTTGCTTATTCTTGCCTAGGGAGGTAAAACAACTTTCACTGGAATATTTTATTGCGTAGGTGGTTATTAAAGGTAAAGATTTAGGGACAGTGTAGTGCATCCTTACAGAAGGTATGCTTATTAGCCTCAAGATGAACATCCAGAAGTAAACATATGACAATAGCTATTTTTTTTTGTTTGGTTGAAATTTTGTTTGTTTGTTTTTTAGCATTATCTTCTCATTCTTAACTTATTCTGCTTCTTTGGGATTTATCTTTAATAAATTCTATTTTCCAAAGACAATATAAGTATAGAAGAATCAAAGTTTTTTATAATTGAATGGTGACACAGGATTCTTTGTATCACTCAAATGGAATTAAGTAGAACAATTGTCTTATTTGTACTGGAATATTTGAGGTAGGTATAGGATGCAATGATTACCAATAATGAGAGAATAATACAGCAAATAAATCATAATTATTCCTCTGGTTTTGTGCTAAGGGAGTCATAATTATACCTGCCTGAGTTCTCAGCTCATTAGTATTTTATGCTACTATTTTCTAATACTATACTAGTATTATTCTGGTTAAAATCTCCCTCCTCTCTCCTAAAACACTTAAGTTTGGGGCAGGATTCCATAGTTCAGAACTTTGCAATAAAGTATTTTGTTGCTCGGCTTCCTCAGTCGAAGTTGGTAGAGTTTGCAAACTTATATAATGACGCATAGGAATTTGCAGAAGAGTGGTTGATAATAAATTTAAAACCTTTGCTATAGGAAAACTGTGAAGCAGAAAGTTTTATTTTGCTGAACATGCTGAAAAATTAATTAGGGGGAATACTGCCGTTAATTTCTTTCTTTGTCTTTTCATGTATTTGATGTAGGTACACAGTCAATTGTACTGATCTCTTGTGAAGCTGGAAAACAAAGAAAAGCACAAAAAAAGCCCCACTTTTTTTCACTGAAGCAGTTTTGGCACACTTGTGTGACAGCCTAAAGGCTCCCTGTGCAGACATGTCTGGTTGCTTCAGTCAGGAATCCTCGTCAGGCCAAGAACAGGAAAAGCTCATTTAGAAAAAAAAAATGGTTAAGACAAAGGAAAAAAAAAAAAAAAAAAGCAGGGTATCTAAATTTAAACTATGTCAAATTCTAATAAGATTTTTTTTTAAGGAAACCATTCACGTGTTTGTCTGCAAGACTGAGGCACGTGTTTATTGATATCCTTGTAGAAGCAAATACATTTTTAATATGGAATCACAGAATCATGTAACTATTTAGGTTGGAAAAGACCCTTAAGATCATCAAGTCCAACCATTAACCTGACACTGCCAAGTCCACCACTAAACCATGTCCCTAAATGCCACATCTACATGTCTTTTAAGTATCTCCAAGGATGGTGACTCAACCACTTCCCTGGGCAGCCTGTTCTATATTTCACATGTTGAATAAGAAGGTAGCACTGGGTAAGAATTTTGATGGTGAATCTGTTACCTTGACTATAAGAGTTACAGTATTTAATAAAAGACCGTTACAGTAGTTGTGAGGAGAAGCCTGACTAGAACTGGAAAAGCCAAAATATGGTAAAAATTTATTGCAATCTTTTTTTTAGACCTTCCCATCTATGATTTCATAAGGCAAATACGCTAAAATGTTTCTGTGGAAGTCAGACTAGTGATATTAGGGATCACTACTAATTAGCCACTAGTGATTCATTTAATACTATCTGTACTATGCCAATAATGAACTTTTACATTTTATACAAATATACTGCTTAAAAAGGGCTAAGCTGGAATTCCTGGAAATGACAATTCACTCTTTATGCACAGACTTGATTTTCTTTTCTCCCTGATTTGGATGAGGTGGCACAGTCTTTTACATCAGTGTGTTCTTGCCAGCAACATTCAGTAATTCATTCTGCCAGCAATAATGCCACCTGAGATATTACATTTTTTTCTGTCTTTTGAAGTGGTATCTATCACATAGAAATCTGGATACTGGAAGAGGGACTGTATAGTGGAAAGTAATATATTGCTTATTATGGATGACGCTAATAGCAGAAAGGGATATTGCTCTCAAGTCCCAGTGTGTCGGCTGAAGCTGCAGTTGTTTCATGATTTTGAAAATCAGGCAAAAGGAATTTCAAATTGGGAAAACTAATATTTCAAAAAGACCCATTGTCCCTAGTCATCACCCACTAGGGCTCCATTTGAAAAGGTAATTTAAATTAAAGTAATTTCTTCTGGTTTAGCACTTTGCCATTCCTGTTTACCAGAAGACTCTGGCTATGTTTATCTTAAATACTATTAACTTCAGTAGACTTGAATGCGAGCGTTTTACTTGTGTGTCTCATCAAAGGGCTAGCTTCCTAATCTATGAAATCTCACTACAGTGAGTCAATATAAACTGCAGATGGTAGATATTTGGAAATTGATGACCATGTATAGATTCGAATTCATCAGGTTAACGCTTTTGATGCCAGCTTAGAAAGTAAAAGTTGTCCTTTTAGAATTATTTATATGTAAATTAGGCAATTACACAAATCTGATAAATAATTAACCCAAGTTCTTTTCCTGTAAAAAGAAACCTCCAAAAAGAAGCATTTAATTTCATTTTCATTATTCTTGTTCAGAAAATAGATACTAGGAGCTATACTCACATATTCATAAGAGATCCAGCATCTGTTGGGAAAAGGGAAAACAATTTGTGATTTAAAATCCATTAAAAAGAGCATTTATTCTCAACCTCCGAAATAAATAAATTTATAGTTTGACAAGTTAAAATGATTTCTGCCTTTTGTTTTTTTACCAATGGATGCAACAGATAAATAACTTGTAAAAATGTACAGAAAAATGTTTTAATGATGACTGTAGTATTCAGTTCAGTTATCAGAAGAATTTTTGTTACTGAGTAACTTTGTGGCAGGTTGACCCTGGCTGGATGCCAGTTGCCAACCAAAGCTGCTCTGTCACTCCCCTCCTTGGCTGGACAGAGGAGAGAAAATATAACAAAAAGACTCATGGGCTGAGATAAGGACAGGCAGATCCCTCGGCAATTACCATCACAGGCAAAACAGACTCAACCTCAAATTAATTTAAGTTATTGCCAATCATATCAGAGCAGAGTAATGAGAAATAAAACTAAATCTTAAAACACCTTCCCCCACCCTCCCCTCCCTTCTTCCCAGGCTCAACTTCACTCCCGATTTCTCTACCTTCTCCCCCCGAGCATCGCAGGAGGACAGGGAATGGGGGTTGGGGTCAGTTCACCACACGTTGTCTCTGTGGCTCCTTCCTCCTCAGGAGGAAGACTCCTCACACTCTTCCCCTTCTCCAGCGTGGGGTCCCTCCCACAGGAGACAGTCCTCTATGAACTTCTCCAACGTGTGTCTTTCCTACAGGCTACAGCTCTTCATTAACTGCTCCAGCATGGGTCCCTTCCACGGGGTGCAGTCCTTCAGGAACAGACTGCTCCAGC
>VZSZ01008647.1:0-16156 GCA_013398815.1 Ibidorhyncha struthersii | reverse complement strand
GATTTTATTGCTGAGCAGACATCGTATGGTATGGAATATCCTTTGGTCATTGTGGGTCAGCTGTCCTGGCTCTGTCCCCTCCCAAGATCCTGCCCACCCCCAGCCTACTGGTGAGGGGGAGAATGTTGGAGAGACAGCCTTGATGCTGTAGGAGCACTGCTCAGCAGGAGCCAAACACTGATGTGTTATCAACACCTTTCTAGTGACCAATACAAAGCACTGCACTATGAAGGCTGCTATGGGGAAAATTAACTCCATCTCAGCCAGACCCAATACAAACTTCAATCCTTTTTGTATTCTTGGCATGTGAGAAAGACCTGTATTGAAGCATAAACAGATTATGCCTTGGAGGAAAGTGTACTCATTGTCTAATTGAATGTATCATTCATTTTACCATTCATTTGAATAAATTGTTCGTTTTGTAGAAAAAACACTACCTAACCCATCCTCCAGTGTGCATGCTTATTATCTTAAAATTAAGACCTTCCATTGCTTAAGTGCTTGTACATGGAAGCACTAACACATCTAAATTTACTCTCTTGTGTAGGCCAATTGAATTAACTTAGCTGCACATTTGAATAATATAAAAAAGCACATAATGATCAGTAGAACCAGGAATCATACTCGTAGTTTCTTTTAGAAATCACGTGTAAGTATTTACTTGAGAAAGCAATTTGTAACTTTCTCTATAAAGATGGAAATTCAGACAAATAACACCATCCAAAAAAGTTGCAAGATGTTAACATTTTTGCTTTGAAATACTGTAATTCATATGTGAAGACTAAGAGGGCAGTTACTGTATGTATGTTTTAAATTACTTAATTAAGAAGTGAAGATGCTTCCTCCCTGCTGAATGAATCCTGTGCAAGTAAAATACTACTTGCTATATTTTAATTATGTTATTTATTCTTAAGTCTATTCCCTTATTCTTAAGTCAGTTCCTTCAGAATAGATTTAGATCTGAATATTGATGGCACACTACTGAATTATTTCATAAAAAATTAACACTTTTTTTTCTTTGCAGTTCAACAGAAGAGCAGTTTCACTGGCAAACACAAGGTAATGTACTTATCTCCATATATGTATTACATGTAGTCTCTCCCAGAATGATCATCTTTCCTAAAGAAGATGGAGGGGGAAACAACATTTATTTATGCAATATCTTTTTTCATTGCTAGTGTGTGAAATAGCTGCTTAAAAACTGGCACAATTTGGAATTAGTTGTTAGGGTTGACAAAAAGAACACCGAGACAAATGTAGAGTTTTGAGAGGAGCCATTGCTAAACGTGTCTCTAACTTTTTAAGATTAGACCTGAACTTTCTCATTTTGCTTTCATTAATCAAAGGCCATGCTTTCAAAGAATGGCATAATTTTCAATATGGTCAAACTCCTCTGAATATGTGATCTTGGTGTGTTCTCCATTCCTTCATCAGCTGTGAAAGCTTAGTCATATGTAACTGGTTTTACCTTTTGCCTTTCTTTTACATTTTTATGGTCTTAATTTTATTACAGATGGTCAGAAGGATATAGAAGATGAGCTCACCACTGGTTTGGAGCTGGTGGACTCCTGTATTCGATCACTGCAGGAATCAGGGATACTCGATCCACAGGACTATTCAGCCAGTGAAAGTAAGTTGCTAGAAATGTGTTTTCTAGAACCCAGACATATTTGTAACATTTCATGCTTTAAAACTGAATGCATATCTTATATTGGTTTTCTTGATTATTTTTTGATATTGGCAGAAGACAGTGTAGTTGCAAGCAGGCAAATTGCCTTCTTGCCTTTGCGAGTTAAATTTTGGGTTTCTTTGTTATGGATGGAATTTCACTGCTAGTTTGTGGGGAAAAAATCAAACGTGGAATATATTTTAAGGAAAATATTTTGTAATTGCAGTATTGCTATAGTCTACTATAAGGTCATGTCACAAGACTTCAGCATCACCACTACAAAAGTAACTTCTGAACAGCACTTTTGCAGTATGCAAAAGTAACAAAGTGAAACGTAGTGTGGGGCTATGAATAATTCTGATGTCTCTTTGTGACCACTTGGCCAGGTAGCTGATACTCCTTTAGACCAAGATTTTCAAATGGACACAGAGAAATAGTTAGGGGAACTTTTTAAAGAGGATGTAGAGAATGACAGGTGTGGCAAGAAAGCTGAAGTCTTTTCTCAACGGTTGGCTCACTGGTCATTTAGCAGCCATTCTGTTTGCAGAATTGTGCAGTGAGTGGGTAGATCCTCTGCTAGGACCAGCCAGTGGGAAAGTGAATCAAGGCTAAAGGACAGCAAAAGTGGGCGAGGGACCTGCCACTCAACGTATTTGTAGAGCAGATGTCTGCAAACGCTTGTGCTCATGAGTCACGTACACTGACACAAAGTTTTCCAACAGGTTAACAGGTCTGTTGTCAGATGTAGCACTAGATACTGAAAAAGCAGGTGAATTCCCTATTTTCCTTTTCCTCAGTCTCCTATCTGATACTCTGTTCCCATCTGCCACAATATATACCCACTTTCACTTCACTCCTACTGCAGCACCTGACACTATCTTGGCTTTTCAGTTTTTTCTAGTATTCCTCTACATCTCCTTCCCTCTGCTCAGTTGAGCCATTTTTGTCTATTTCAATCCCCTGCTGCCCAGTACCCTCTGACTGAGTCATGTCTTTCACAGTGGCTGCCCAAATTCAGCTTTCTCGAAACTAAAGGGGATGATCTCCTCTTTGCCTGGAAAGGTTAATGGAATGTGACAGCCACCTTCTGCAAAGCATCTCTAGCAATGACGAGTCATCACCTGAAATGTGGTCATCAGGTGACGAGAGGAAGGCATTGCAAATTGAATGCAGAATTTTAATTTGTCAGAACATTTTTCATTACTTTAAAACAAGATCTGCAGTAAAATTCACAGCTGACAATCCCGGGACAGTAGAAAAATTTTCACTTTTCACGTGCACGAGATTTCTGGGCCAACAACATCACTAACACTTCTGTTAAGGTGTTGCTTGATCTGAACACCATCTGTGTGATTAACATCTGTTAAGAAGTTGCTTGGTCTGAACAAAATTGGGAAAACATGAAACAATGTAAGCCCGTATAATTTGCCCTGTTTGTTTCTTCATTTGGGGGTAAGGAGAAACAGATTAAATGACTAGCATGATAAGGATTGCCTTCAAAATGTGGTTCAATAGAAAAATGAAACTGTGTAGATGGCAATACAAGGGATTGGAGGCAGGGAGAGGCTAGCTTAGATGGGAAACTGGCAGAAACTGGCTGAAGAGATGGAAACTAAGAAAAAAATATTAGGGAAAGATGAAGATAGTAGATGGAGAGAAATCTGGGTATGTGAAGAAAACTAGTACCAAAGCAAATTTCTGGGGAGTATCACAAAAAGATAAGACACAAATAGGAATGTAGGTAGATAGGAAGGAGAAAAAGGCACATGGGCAAATGAAGAACAGTGATGGAGAAGAGAAGAAATAGAGATGGACTGTGGGGGGGGACCGGCAGGAGAGCAACTGAGATTTGTTGAAGCACGAGGTCTGGTCAGAAAGTTGAAAGCTGAATTTGCTTGTTTGGATGGTTTGTTCATGAGATCGGGAGTTAGATGCAAAGAAAGGGAACAACACGGTAACGAGAATGACATTCGAGAAAGGAAATAGTGATAGAGTTATGGACAGGGCAATAGCTGTCCCTAAGAAACATAGGTTTGGCGAGAACAAGCAGGTGCATCTGCTCACAAGGGAGCAGGCTTCCCCACCGAGGTGTAAGCTTGATCTTCTTCATTGTCAGGAAATACTTGTGAAGCCGTTTGTCACAGTGCCCCATACTCCTCTGCTCCAGGCCCACATCATAATGAAACTAGATTGCTATTTGTCATTTATGGTTTTAGTTAAGAATCAGATATATATGCCAAAGCTAACAGTGCTAGTCACTCATAAAGGCATTTAAGATGCCATATACTGGATTTTCTTTTTTGGTTTGGGGGTTTGGTTTGAGGATCTTTTATTGATTTAGAATAAAATATCACAAACAGATCAGACAGTTAAAATGTTACTGTGTTTGCAAAGTCAAAAGTACCAAAGTCAAGACCTCTGTACAACATAATCAGAATTTCTTATGACGACATTATAAAGCAATCATTATCATACCCTGTTTTGTACCTTTTCTGTCTATGCCTCATTTACCCCAAAGCTATGGCTCAGATTGCACAGCGTAATGAAGGGGGATTTTATCTGGAGTGCTTCTAACTTCTCTAAGCATTGAGTAGAACAACCATGCTAAGTGAAAACAAAAATCTCATATTTGACAGTTTAGCTTTGCACTTAAAATTTAACTTTATCACTCCTTTGTGTCCTGAAGTTCTGATGTTATAGTTGTGAAATCATTCAAGGTATCTTCTACTGATACTTAGCTTCAGGTGTTCCTGCTTAGTTCGCAGGTGTGCTGAGAACAAACAGCTGTAACTGGACACTGTGGAAGCAGCGTCTCAAATATACGAAGCGACATATAAAAGAAAGTTTACAACTTTCACTGAAAGTTGTAAACTCACTCACTCAGAGTGAGTTGTGAACTCACTCTGAAGTGTCTCACCACAGCATTTGTGTTTACTATTTGCTTTGGGTCTTAATTCCTTCAATCTCCAAATGGGAGATGAGATCTATATAAAAATCTCACTCTACAGGTATTCTAAAAATCATTGTTTGTCATCCAGGGTGCTATTTTTTTTCCTTTGTATTACACATTTTTCAGTGAAGGCCTAAGGTCATGCAGCAAAAAATGAGACAACTACAAAACACTGAATAGTTTTGCATTGTGTGCACTGGCCATAAGACAAGAAGGAGAGGAAGAGCAATGATTCAGAAAAGGCTGGCTTTTCCTAACTTTTGAGCTCTTAACTTTACAATTTTAGCTATGTTTTCTTCTGCAGTTTGACTGCATAGCTGTATTTTAAGTAACAAGACTGACTCTGAGGAGAGCTTTTCAAGCCTTCCATGGCAGTTCTAATCTAGTTGAGGCAGATTTTTTAAATCATCATGTGAAAGCCTGCCTGGGGATGTGACCACAGATTCTTTTTCTGAACTGTGTGTGTCTAGTCTAATGAGTTAAATCTATCAGTAGCTCTGCCTTTATAGAGGATTAGTGTGTCTGCAGTCAGAATCTTTACGATTTGGTTTCACGCACTCTGATTTTCTCAGAATTAGTTTTAAAAAGTCGTCACATAGCAGGCGGCTACTATAATACTCTAAATCCCAAACATCACTTCACACGTGCTATTCCTTTAGTAGCAAATAAAAGCCATTAACAAAGGCTAATGGGACAAGTCACAGGAAAGGGGCTTACACAAGAGGGGTTCTGTATTGCTAATAGATATGCTCACTAATTATCTTTACTGAGTGTGAATCAGCAAATAATAAAAAAAAACATATAAAGCTTTTATTAATTTGGGGAAATACCAGCAGAGCAATCCCTGTTTTTAAAGTAATTATTATCAGACAAAGATGGGCAGATTCATAACTTCTGCATGCTCTCATACAAGTTTTCTGTGGTTGCACTGACCGTGGGACAAGGTTATATGCATCTGAGGTGGACTCTGGCACTGTTGCCCATGTTTTTCTTCTGTCCCAACTCAGTATAAATTGGCTTTCTGAAAACATGTTTCCAGTTACAAGTGCACAAACAAAAGTAAGGAAACTTATGGAATTATGCAAGAAGTTGCAGCTGAGTTAAGCCCTGAACCTGCATCTCCGTGGTCCATTTCCCTGCACTGCCGTGATTTGTCTTTGTCTTTATGTAGCTATAGGTCTGTCATCACTGTGTCACTCCAGTTTACATCAAACATGATCTGACGTATTTTTTTGGAGTCAGAGGGGAGTTCAGCCTGTCCTAAGTGTTTCTGGGATGTCACCAGCAGAACAATGGTGGTCCACGTGTACCCTTAGTCCCTGATGGTGGGCAGGTACAGGCAGCTGCTAGTGGCAGTAGCCATTAGCTACGGTGTGTCCTAGGGCCCAGTCTGTTCCCTTAGTGTCACTGTGAAGGCACTCGATCCGTCCTCCTCCCTGCCGTACATTGTGGTAACACCCAGCGTGGCAGCCAGCTCTGCAGTCAGCTCCTCTCTGAAACTATTTCTTCTCTCCACCATTATCTCTTCCTGATGGGATCTCAAAAATACTGCTTTTGCACAAATAAAGATAAATAACTGTGACTCTAAATAGGATCAGGGGAAAGACCAGACATGAGAACACCAAGCTAATTGCATATGACACTGGAGTCAAGTCACAGGAGAGGGACAGCAATGCACAGTAAGCATAGGACCTGGAATCACCAAGGAAGGAAACATGCAGGGGAGCAAAATTTAGTTCAGGACAGAGATAATACTAGGGATGTTTCAGACAGACATTAGACACAGGAGTACTTAATGGGGACTGTAGCTCAGGAAGGGTATTTTCATGGTGGAATTGGTTCATTTAGTTGGGAGAGAGATGCAACAGAACATTTTGTGAGGACTGAGTATGTACTCTGGAGATGAAAAATTAATATTGAAGATGAGAACGCTTGGAAAGATGAGGGGTGAAGGAAACAAAAGGCACTTTTTTTCTCCCCTTCCCATCACTGCAGCACTGTCTCAAAATCACTCAACTACTTCAGATTCATTTGTTTTACTGCCTGGGCAGTACACCTCCTTTTTTTTCTTTTTTTCTGTCTTTCTTTTCTCTTCCCCCTCCCTCCTTTACATGTAAGAAGAATTGAAAAAAGAAGAAAGGTTCAGGGAAGGTAGGACAGTAAACACAGATATACAGCTCTCTAGGGGAAGAAGAGTGATTACTGGAGGACATTTGTCATTAAGGCTTGATAAGGTCGCAGTCTGGCCTGCAGATAAGTGGGGAAGGTGCTGATGAACTGCCTGAGGCCTCCACATGTCCATCCTCTGTAAGAGAAACTGGAGGCCTCTGAACGATCATTAAGGACCAAACTACCTTTTTCTGCAATGTTTGTAAATTTGCATTTTACAGATGGGTAGTGTGAGTAAGGAGTGAGATAAATGTGTAAGAAGAGGAAAATTTCAGTCCTGTATTTCTTTCCTACTCATTCCCCGTTACCCCTGTGCCTGTGGGTCATTAGCGTGCCACATCAGAGGACCACCATGATACTAGCATCAAAAACATTTCTGAAATAATTACCTGAAGCTCATTGAATCCTTACAGGCAACATTGAGTCCTTACAGGTGGTGAAGACAGGCAACGGTTACTCCCTCTGTCATGGCATTAGCAAAACGAGGGTTAGATGGACTGCTGAGATTACTGAGCAAATCCGTTGGCACTTTCTTCCTAACTTAAACCATGGGCTCAAATGTCTCCTAATCCAGAAGTCTCTAATTTTAATTTAAGGTATCTGTACTTAAATCTTTCGTACTATTTCCCTTGCTTCAGTCTCCACAAAATGAGCATAAGACTGGTCTTAAAAGGATTATGGGGTAGATTTATGGAGCTTTTGGTGTTTAAGTTTCTAACTGAAATGGAGTCGTTTCACTATTTTTCACTCGCTTAATCACTGCATGTGGCAACCCTCTTTTTTTGCACTCTAAATAATTACTACAAACTGCAGCCACAGAGTTCTTGTGACGTGGGTCAGAAAACCTCTTGGATCAGTCTTGCAATTGTCTGGTATTTCTAAAATGCTACTTTTTAAATTTCAATTTAAAATTAAGTGGTTCATACTGGGATTGCCATTTTTCCCACCTGACATTGCCAGTACTCCAGCCAATTTTTTTCCACAATTTTCTGAATATATTTTTATTTACATCTGTGGTCCTATTGTCCTGGTGCTCAGGATTAATTACAGAATTCAGCACAGTGATAAGGGAATAAATACAGTGTAGATGAAATAACACTGTCTTCCTGGCTAATCCTATTTTACAGTACGCTCTACTGAGGCTACATGTTTACAGAAATGCAGGCAGTTAAGGATATCTCAGTTCTGGGGAAGAAAAAGCATGGCTCACCACTGAGGACTCAATATATTAGCTCTTTTAATTACTTGGAAAGTATTTGCCCAAAATGCAGCACAAATGGGTAGTAGTACCATTTTGATGTCAGGTTTTTTCCTCTGAAGAATGACTTAAGTTACATGAACAGATTATTTTTATCACATGAAATTATACGTAGCTGTTGTATTAGCCAGCTATGGTTTTCACTTAACTAACCTGCCTAATTCTGAGGTCAAAAAGATGGGCTAAGCTCTTATTTTATTTTCTTAATTCAGTTTTGTTTCAGCAACTTTTTACAGTAGGAGGGATCCTCCTAACTCAGCGTGGAAGCAGATGTCCCAATTTGAAAGAGCACTCCTTGTTCAACCTTTACGATTTTCATCCTTTATCAGCTGCCTTATTCATAGATACTGAAACTGGATTGAAACAAAAAGGCACTATTTACACAATGAATGTGTAAAAGGATGTGTGTTTATGTGTTTTCCATCGCATAGCTCTTGCTTTGTGAAATTCCCACCTGTCAGATGGCTGACATGCTCAATGAGATGAAATCTGGCATTAGTGGACTTCACAATTTGTTGATAGACAAAGTTATTTCCATTTCATTGTGTGCTCTGACAGCCAGGGCGATCCAGCTGTGTTGTTCTTTGTGCGCACCAAAGAGGTGTTCTGGTGAGATCTCCTGGTAAAACATACACACTAATAAAATCACGTGTTCTTTGAGTACATTTCAGAAATGAAAATCACCTAGGAAGTGCGCAAAGAATGCCCCTCTTTCATTTTAGGATTGGAGTTTTGGAGTAGAAGTGGCAGAAGCGCGTAACATGGGTCATGCCACCTTACCTTCTGCTGCATTAATGCAAACCTGGTAGTTGTCTGACTCAACAGTTCTTAGCTCCAGATAAATCAAGAGTATGAGGTCTGAAGAAATTTTGATTTATTGATGAAACTTCTGTCAGTATTATAATATATTGAGCGTAAATTTTTATGGTTCGGCATTTTGACTGCTTCTCCCGATCCATCCATCTTTGCTGATACAAGCCTTTTTAATATCCTGCCTTCAAAACTTTGGGGTTTCAAAATCATGTTTGTGCAATTTGTAACGGGGTAAATCTTCTGAAAGGTGGACAAAACAGGAACACCTTTTGTTAAAGGGTGGTCTCCCAGTTATTTGTTGTATGTTCTTACAGAGAATGTTGTACAGAAATTATCTCAACTGTGGGTCAAGTTCAGTTTTTTGAAGTAATTGTTAAATACTTAGATTTCTGAGAAATGGGGATAAGAGGTTGTTTCATTTATCCACCTCCCCTTTCTGGCCCTAGTCACCCTATGTGTGAGCATCAAATAATCATCATGTCATTTAATATTGTAATAGCCACTGGCTGGTAGCAAAACAGATCCCTACAACACCAAGACCTGCTTCCAGGGGCAGTCCTCGGCAGGAGATTACTGTCTTTACAAAAGAGCTGACCATGTAAAGTTTCTGCAGATTCATTGCTAAAACCCTGCAAAGACATTAAGATTTGATAATTAGAAGCAGGCTCTAGTGCTGACCCGAGAGCCAGCTCTTACCTCCCAGCGTCAGTATTTACAGCCAGTGCTCCCTCAGGAGCTCCATCAGCGCTGACCATCCTGAGCTCGGACTTTGTTGTTTTCATCCTCTGTCAGAGGTGGAGTTCAAAGGTATTGAGGATAGCATCAGATGAAAAGAGGTAGCTCAAACACTGTCATTCAGTCCTCCATCACCTCTGCTCTTATCACAGGTATTGGGGTGGTAATGGCAAGGTAAAACAGGCACGTCTGTTGCTGACATACCACATCCTATTAAATCTGTGCTAGTCTTTTCACTTTAAGAGCATGAGTGAAGTTTTCCTTTTCGGTCTCTGCCTTAACGCAGGCAGGAATAGACCACTGCTAAGAAGCACACTTACGAGCGGAGCCACAGTATGGGCTCTCACCACTGGGATTCCTGGCAGGCTTTGGTATCTGCTTCACTAGCTATGGTCCACCGTGTGTTTCTCACAGTGGGGTGTTAGGGACTGTGACTTGGGTCCAGCTGATCTCGTTCTGCTTTGGTTTGCTGCCTGTCTTCAGGTTCACATGTGGTTGTTTACAAGCAGGAGGCCTGGTGAAGGCTGAAGGAACCATCACAGTTCAGGGAAGCAGCTTCTGGTTCCTCAGGGGTGGCACAGGGGTTGCCATTGGCACCCTCCTGTGCAGGGCTTCAATCACTTCAGTTCTTCTGCGGCCCTGCTGTAGGTTGGTAGGGTGTCTGGGGGGGTTATAGGCTTCTCAGGGGAAAAGTGCTAGAAGCCACTGTTCAAAATGTGATGGTCCAGTATGTGGCCTTTCTGTTGGACCCAGACTGCTGCAGGCTGCCTCTTGCAATGTCCTCGCCTCTGGACAGAATCTCCAGCCAGAGATTCTGTCTTACTCACACCATCTTAGTATCTCTCTGCAGCCCTTTCCTGTGCTCTCTCGCCTTTCCTTGCTGTCCCGTCTTTCCCTAAACTACCCATTAGTGTTGTACCCTATCCTTATGTCTGTTGCTTCCCTTCTTGTTTCAGTTCCATCTTTTCCAGTTCCTTTATCTTTCCTGTTCTCACAGATTTCTCACAGGCTTTAGCCTGTGTCTTGTCCCCTAAACAGATGAGGATTCATCCTCAGAGGCAAAAAAAAAATAAAAATTCAAAACACATTTTCTGCATAAAAGTGGCCTTGCTACCCTCACTTTTTACATGCTTACATAATTTCAAGCAAATCAACATTGCTCATTAGTGTGGCATGTTGGGAGTCCAGAGGTAACACTATGACAACATTGCAATTAAGTAATTTCTAATTTCCCTCTGTTTCTGTACAGTAGCCTATAGGCTGCATTTTTGTTTCAGTGTACTGTCACCTGCAGCATGTTTCTTAGGGCTTCCTTATCTCCATTTATGTCTGCATGATGAAATGTGCATTTATATATAAATTCCATTCTGATACCAGGATAGTATTTCATATCTATGAGGTTGCTTGTCCTGAGATGAGTCCAGCTGTGGTAGCTGGTGTTATTTTATGCTGCACAACTGACTTAACATCCTTGCCTAAAGAAGTCAACCCCCCCAGAATCTAGCTTTCTTACCGCAGTACAAAACGTGAATGTCAAATTAACAGAGGAGCAGTAACAGCAGGTAAAACATATATGGAGGGGGAAATGGAAAGGTGAGACAGTCGAGACCAGGAAAACAGGAACAATGAGTAGCAACATCAAAGATAGAAAGTAGGTAGTGATCGGTTTTTAATGCTTAGCCTGTGGCAAACACAGATCCTGCACAGGCAACCAGGTGTTCCCTCATCCACCGCAGGAAGCAGTTACTGAAACTCATTAGAAAATGACAGTGACTTATGCTAGCATCTGTAGGAGCGGAACAAAGGAAGACTTCTGGCATCTGAACCTACAACGCAAAAGAACATCAGTAAATATTGTGTCGGTAGTACGGGCTAGGAAACAAATGCACCCACGTCCTCTTGACAGAGTGATAAACCACTCGCCCTACTCATGCCTTAGTGGCATGCCAGCGCCCGCGTGCTCAGTGCAGTCAGAAGTGCCAAGAGCCGCATCGTTCTGGGATCCGCCGGTGCCAGCTCGTGAGCATAAGCAGTTGTGTAGATGTAGCCTTGAAAAAGAGGTAGTTGGCTTGTTATAAAAGCCTGTGTAAAATAATGCACATGGAACAGAAAATTTTGGGAGGTATGGGTTTGGGTTTGGGTTTTTTTTGTGCTACATGCAGTTTATATAGGTCTCAATAAAGTAGGATTTTTGTGACTTCTGTGATTATGCAGAGTAGGGAGTTGGCTCCGTTTTTTCCATTCTGGCCTTACAAATGGAGAAATGCATTTTCTGAGTACAACATGAGAACAGAGAGTATTGTAGATTTGTGGACACAGAAAGAGAAAGCAGAAGCAAAAGGGCGTCCTTTCTGGTTTATGGCAGAGGAGTTTTTGGCAGATGGAAAAGATTATCATAAAATTTTGACCTTTTTGACTTACTTCTTAATTGACTTCTGAGGCAGTGCTAAACACATTCTGAACTGGCTCGCCTCAGAGACCAAATAGCCATTTTCATATGTGGACAGAAAAGATAAAAGATTTAAGCCAGCCAAAGGTCAGGAAAAAAGGAAATTCTACTTTGCACAAGAAGAGGAAACCTGTTTTGTGCTACTAGTAAGTTCCTAGAACAACACAATAGCATACTAGATCTACTGATGCCTTTTGTATTAGAACCATATATCTGGAGAAGTTTTATATGCTTTATAGTCAGAAGGTGGTAGGCTTTTTTAATTTTTTTTTTTCAACAGTCTAATTTAGGTCTATCAGAAGAAATTTCTCTAATTTTTTGATCTCTGATAATGCATTCAGCTTCCTTGTGAGTCATGTTTGTGTGATGTCTATAACCATCTGATTTTATTTCCTAGAAATAAAAAGGGAACACATTAGTTTAATACTATCAATAGCAGCTTTAGGCTGTGCTAGGCACAGAGGGTGACTAGGAACGCTTGATATTCACAGTTGGTCTTTAAAGGTATAAAATACTCCCAAAAAATTAGGATTTAATCATGCAAAATATGTTCTTAATTTACTTGGCTTTTTTTCTGTAAACAAAGCACACACTCCATTTTAAATGTAGTTATTCTTTGCAAAATGGAAGACTGATAATGAAAACACAAATTAAAAAATAGCAATTATTTACGCCAAAAAATCAGTGTTTCCCAAATGGAAACATGGCAGTTCCTTCTGAGTCGGAGCTTGCTGTCTGTGTTGCTGTGTGCAGTGCCTCTTCCTGCATGCAAATTTCTTCTTGTGGTCACATTCAGAAGTGTATCTAATCCCATCCAGAAGCCCAGTTCAGGTACTGTTCTCCTGTGGGTCCACAGTCTGATCTTCTAATAGATAGCACACTTCTGTTACAGTGAAGTCTTGTGTGACTTCTGCCACTCCTAGTATTGCCTGCCACCTGCAGAGTTTCACAGAATTAACATCATCACCATCAGCAAATCATGCAGGTTGTGGAAAGAAGTGATTTATGTTCTTCGTGTAATTCACATCGTGTCTGCCTTAGGGCACTGACAAGGTTTTGTTGGCAGAGGCGTCTCATGGAGGTGTATAAAATGCCAGCAGAAATTTTACTGCCAAAATAGCTCCAGATCATCTTTAGATATCCCTAGATGGAAGGCTAGAGGATATTATTTTTCCTCTTTGTGTCCCCCGCAGTGCAAAAATGTAATTTAGTTATTATCCTTGCTGCCCATCTTGTTCCTGTGTTCTATCTATTGCTCCTATAAAGCACATCATCCTAATGGCCAATGATAAATTATCTCTTTCAGAGACTATCTGATTTTGTTATCTGCAGAGTTTAGCAAACAGTTTCACAAAATATGATTAATCTTCTACAAAAGAAGTTGTTTAATCTTGGGGTCATTTAAAATTTTGCAGTAGTAGGTTATCCTTGTTTTTAATCTAAATTTAGGATAGCTTCTATTAAAAAAAAAGGCAAAGTCAATTTCTGTATTCTGAGCTTAAGTATGTATAAAGGTATTCTTGCTCAGTGCATGTTTTTAGGTCTTGTTCTCTAGCATCTGCAGTAATTTCTCTTATTAGTAATGAAACTCCAGATTTTCTCCTACTGTCAAACATTACCAAGTATTGCTTATGAAAGAAGATCTGGCTGTATTACATTTCATACAAACATCTGGAGTAACGCTATGTGTGGTATGGTATAGAAAGTAAAACATACAGTATCTGAGTAAATAACACTGAAGTTACCCTATTATGTCAGGATTACTTAGGCTTTGCTATGTTACTTTGTTCCATGAGTCTACTAGTATTTCATATCGGCAACACGTTTCCCAACTTCCAGAAGACTTTTATGTTAACTCACTGGAAATGCTGTTATCTTTATAATGTACTGCCTACAATTTTTGCCATAAAAATTATCTATCCCTAAAGAAATTCTTCCCTGTTAAATACTTCTTTAGCAAGCTCAGCTATTGAAGAACTACTTATTTCTCTCTGGTTTTCTTCCTGTCCCTCACAGGTGCATAGTTAGCAATTATAATCACCAGGCAATATTTTGCCAGTGCAAAATTTTTGAAACGTGTTTCTACCAAACACTAAGAGGAGATCACATTTGCCGCTCTGTAGTCCTAGTTTAATCACACAGGGATTCCTCTTATTTGGTGGCATTTCATTAGCATCATATGCAGTAGTTGGAAAGTGTCTGGTAGTGTCAGGCGTTGTCTCTGAATTAGACGTTGATGCTATCCCCTTCCCCGACGCTGGGATTTCAATATGACCATAATAAACCCAAAATATTTCAGTAATCAAAAAAGAACCATTTACTCTTGGGGTGGGATGCAGGCCTTATGTTCTTCTATGCGCTTCAGGTCTTACGTTTTTCTGCAACTTCTAGGGGACTTCTGTGGTGTTCTGCTGTCCCTTGGAGTAGCGACTTACTATTTCAAATCCCAGCCAACACCTCCGTTTTCCTCTTACAATAGTGGCAGAATTTTTATCTTGTGTAAAAAGTATAAGATAATCAGCATGTAATGAAACTATTTTTGTATTTGCAGTTCACTCACTCTTGAAATAAAGAGTTCTTCATCTTTCATTCCAATAGTAATTAGGTCAGAAAGAGAGTTAGAAGGGATATCCTTGTATCATTCCCTTACATAATGGTATCAGCCTACTTTTTGCATCATGTCTCCATATATATATAATTTATAGAATTCTTGGATGAAAATGAACATATTCTACATTTCTGAATGCATTCTACCAAATCCTATTTTCCAGTACCTTCTTAGGTTCTGTAGCAACACTAAAGCCCTTTTCTGTATTTGTAGGTAGAACATAGCCCTCTTAACACTGGTATTGCATACAAATTACTTTCCTTTTTTGTAAAGCAAGTTTGTTTTCAGTGCACTCACTTAAGAATTGCTGCCTCTGATCTAAAGAAACGTGTTTGTTTCATAACAAGGGAGCTGCTTGTGATTTAGCATATAAAGTATTATCATGTATTTCTTCATTTTAAGCATGCGTTTGCTCCGCCCTCCTTTTTTTCCAACTTTCTGCATTACTAGGCAATGTAATACCTTTGCTATATTGCAGCCTTGACATTTTTTCTTGTAATATAAAGGTACTGATATCTTTAACATTTAATATTTCCTAGAAGGTAGATCTTGAAATATTTTCCTAGTACTATTCTAGTACTAGTCCTGGTTTTGCAGGGAGAATGGGGGCAATGCTTATTACTATTGTTACAGCTACTTATTATCTTCTGTTTGGGATCTTGCTAACAGTTGGCTTGAAAGTACTTCTTTTCTTACAGAATCTGTTTGACCAGTTGTAGCCGACAAGGTTTGTTTTCATCTTCAGATTTTAAGTTTTGCCTTGGTTTAATCTCTCCTTTTTCTCCCTGTAATTAAGAAAACGTCTTCTTTTTATGATAGGCACAAAGGTGTCTCATGTAGTTCCCAGGATTTTCCCCCACAATTGCCCTCTGCCTCCGCTGCTTCCGCCTGCACTTCTTGCAACTTCCCCGGAGACCAGAAAATGGGGAAGAAGGAAGAGACATCTGTACTTCAGTGGCAAGGTGGCTGCTCCGTGTCACCCTGAGGCACCTGCAGGGCTTCCCTTCCCCTCACTCAGCTCCGCTGCTTTCCAAAACCGTCCTCTCAGTTTCTTCAAAGAACGTTTCAGATGACCTCAAAAATAGGCCATACTGGAACAGAGGTGTTTAAAACAGACAGACAAACAGATGTTCCTTACTGTTACGATTTGGAAGGAACGTTTACTCCTGGTCCCAGCTGGATATGCAGCTTAATTCTGGGAGCAGGACTTGGAAAATAGGAAATGACAGTGAGATGCTAAACTATTTAGTATCCCTAGGAACATGTCCATCCACCTTGTCTTTAACTATCATCTCTTCTTCCCTACTGTCAAATGCTGTGGAAAGACGCTGGCAGGTTACCATCAAGAGCTGTCTCTGGCTTTATTGCTGTTTCAGTCTAGTTGTAGGATTCCCCCAGCATCCCAAATACAGTTGAGCGCTCAGAAATTGAGTGCTCTCTCTACAGATACCTGGCCTGATCTTTTAAATCATAAATCATAAAATTGTCTAGGTTGGAAGAGACCC
>VZSZ01008646.1:171014-193409 GCA_013398815.1 Ibidorhyncha struthersii | reverse complement strand
TTTTAAAAAAAAAAAAAAAAAGAGATTTGGGTCTCAAAATACACATTCAGAATTTCAACATTTCTGAAAGAAATGAGGGAATAATCAGCCAGTTGATCCTAGTATCCATCTCCTATAGAAGATAGGAGTCTCATTAAATAATGAAAATTATAACACGCCTTTAATCTGTAGGTATAGGTCACTGCAAGTGTGCTAATAAGCAGGATCACAGATAACTTCCAGGTAGACATTAGTTCACTTCCTTACTGCTGTTACGACACCTGGCGATAAGAGGGTGCTGCTGGCAGTGAGAGCAAATGTCTCATCTAAGCTGGCTGTTTTTTTTTCTTAATCTCTCAATTGCTTTACAATCCCCACAGCAATACAGGTATGTAAAAAGTTGCAGGGGGGCCCTACATATTAGACCAGTAGTCCAGCATGAGCTTTAAGAGACCTCTGAACTCTTGGAATAAATACACCAAATCGTAACTCTTAATCATCTCATTTTCTGTAGAACATCATAACATTAAAATCCATTCATCTTATTTTGCATGTTGTATTTTGCTTAGTGCTTTACAAGGGCTCCCGAGTACCCCAGTCAAATGTGGTTTAGCAAATAAAGTTTTCCTTCCTTTTATAGTATTCTGTGTTTCTGCATGGATGATCATCACTAACAACAGGAAAAAAAATGACTGTGATGTCAGAGATTTTCAGAGAACATAAAGTTTCTTTCAAGTGCGCATAACAAACATTTCCGTGTCAGATCTTGGAAGAGCACAATTTACTATATCAGAATTTTGTAAGAGCTCTATAATAGATAAAATGACTGTATTTTAAGCGACTGCATTACTCACAAGGCAATTTTGTTTAACAGCAGGATTACACATTGAAGTAAAAGTCATGGTTGGTTATTTTTCCAGTTTGTACTTTGGAAGTATCATCTGACATCCCGAACAACTGTAACAATACTTTATTTTGCTGGCAGTTTCCAACTGAGCTGAAGCATTAATGAAGAAAGCCCTGGTCCTTCAGAGATTTACTTACTCTGACTGGACCCACTCGATTCAATAGAACTACTCAAGAGTACTCAGACACAGGCGGTGTTGTCAGTCCCTGGGGAGGAGAGGCTTCAGTTTGCAGTCCCTGTGAAACAGTGACTTTTTCAAGCCATGGAAAGGTCAGCACATGAAAAGTCTGTGACTTACCTACACGTACAGTGCTTTCAGGGCTGTTGGGAAAAATCACTTGTTCTGAGGTGGAGCTTGCTGGACAGCACTTCTCAAGTCACAAAGTTTATGAAGATAAAATCATTAGCCCTGAGGTTATGATACAAGCAGCTTCATTAGGCAATCAGATCTTGCCTCAGATATTTAAAATAATACTAAAACCCAAGTCATTGATAAACAGCTTCTGTTAATAACATAAGCTTGCATATAGGAAATTATGTCCTATTCTATTAGTTTATGATGTAGTAACATAACTAGAGTCCAGCCTTTAGAAGCTGAAAAACATCAACTTAAAAGCAAAGGTACACTTTTTTGAGATAAAGTATTTTACCCCTGGAAAATATTTAACCTTACCTGGCAACTAGATAGAGGCTCTATCACTTAAGTTCTCTAAACAAACCACATATTTTCTTAAAAGATGGGTTATAAAGAAGATTCTAGAGGTCTTGTATAGCTGTTCCTGCAATAGGCTTCTTGGTCTGTTATCTAAGAGGTTAGGCTGCATGATCATAACAGACTTTTCTCTCCTACAAAAAACTTGATTTAACTTAACGCTCACGTACGTACGTTTTGAAGCATGCTACACTTTGGGAGAGGTGAAAGCGACTGTATAAATAGAATTGTCAAATGCACAAATTGTATTTTTTTCTTTTTTTCCTCACTTTCAATTTGAGCAGTTGTAAGCATGTTACCACCAGCAGCAATTTGTGACTATTTCACAGACCAGCAATTCTCCGTTTCAGGCTCCGTGCTTCCAAAAGGTTGTTACAAAAACACCACCTAGGAAGTTAAAGATACACTTGATGATACCTTTCTTTGACTGCTGCAGCTCCTTTGGCCATTGCAGAGCAGGTGGCACCACATGTGCTATTGGCGATACCCAGCAGGCAGTTTGAGCAAAGGTGGGGTATGGGGTTACCCACCACCACCCTTAGGGGTGCTGTGTGGACCCCAGCACAGCCACACACCTATTCTACGAGGACTCTTTGCCTATTGGGGGTGTCTGGCAGTGACAGAAGTGTCCTGGAGACAGAAATAAGGCCGCAGTGCAAAGGGCAGCTGTAGCAAAGCAGGTGCTGGAAGAAGCAAGTGAAGGCCTGAAGATGTTACGGTGTACTTGCGTCCTCCCCCAAAATACCAGTGTGCTTATTCAGAACTCAATTAACAGACTCAGCTAGTGAAAAACACATACATAAAGGTTTTGATGATTTTTTCCCCTTCATTATAACAAGAACAATTGCACAACGCAGTTAGGCTATGAACTGCTGCTGAAGGAGCACCAGGGGGTTCTCTGACACATGAAGGAACAAGTCACCCTCCAAACAACACGTGAGAAGTTAAGCAAATATATTCAAAAGAGTTAAGAAAGATATTTAAGCTGCTTTTTTAAAAAATCATTTAGTAGGATTCCTGTCACATTAAATTGCATGAAACATTTTTCTAATGTAGTGTGAATGAGCTGTAATGTCATTAACAACGTTAGCTGCAGGAAACGGCTGACAGTTGAGTTCTTGTATGACTGCAAACATTTATATGGACAGAGTGCTGCCCCCACATCAGGTCTGTCACACCCATGTTATTGTTCCAGTGAGGCAGCCATCAGAACGTTAACCTTTCAGAAGTCTTACCCCCACCTCCCCGCTTTCACATGAAAGCTGACTTTCGTGCTAATAACAAAAAATACCATTGAGAGTAACTTCTTATGCCAGCTCAGTCTAAGTATCAATGTCTCTGAGAACATTGTAACTTATGCCTTAAATGTGGTTTCATATAGTTGTTGTTCTCTTTCCACAGGCTGAGTTCCATGATGTTGAGAGGACTCGCTCAAGGTGCAAAAGATACATTTACTCTGCTGTTGACGAGATCTCAGTACTATAACCCAGGATTGAATTTTTCATCAGTGTGGACTGAAGTAGCAAACAGAAGCTTCCCAACACATTCCAATTACACAACTGACACAAAATCAAGAGAGGAAAATAAAAAAACCATTGAGAGTCTCCACACGTTGTCAGTCAACATTAAGAAAATACGCAGACTAAAGGAATGGGTCCTTCTCCAGGATGTGGCCTATGTTAAAGAAGTCGCTGGTATCTTACAAGAAATGGGAGCAGACAAGACTGCTGTAGCCAACATTTTAGAACGCTGCCCCGAGGCAATTCTCCATACCCCTGCAGAGGTAAACTCTCAAAGAGCTCTATGGCAATTAGTATGCCAGAATGAACACCAGTTGATTAAATTAATAGAGCAATTTCCAGAGTCTTTTTTCACTACTGAATATCATGAGAACCAGAAGGCAAATATACTGTTTTTTCAAGAGTTGGGACTTAAGAATAATATAATCACCAGGTTCTTGACAAGCGCACCCAATATTTTCTACAATCCTGTTGAGAAAAACAAAAATGTGATAGATACATTACAAAGAAGTTATTTAAGTTTAGGAGGTTCTGATGCAAATATGAAGATCTGGATACTAAAGCTATTGAGCCAAAATCCATTTATTTTATTAAATACCTCCACTGCAATCCAGGAGAACTTGGAATTTCTCCAGAAGAATGGTTTCACCGACCATGAAGTTCTACAGCTGCTGTCCAAACTTAAAGGTTTCATTTTTCAACTTACTCCTACTACTATGCAGAAGAGTATGCTTTTTTCCCAAAATGTCTTCAAGTGCAGCGATCAAGAATTAAACCAGCTAGTGCTGAAATGCCCAGCCCTTCTCTACTATTCCGTTCCAATTTTGGAAGAAAGACTTGAAGGACTACTGAAGGAAGGAATTTCCGTAGCACAGATTAGAGAGACACCAATGGTGCTGGAGTTGACAACGCAAATTGTTCAGTACCGAATTAAAAAACTTTCTGCTTTGGGATACAATATAAAGACTGGAACTCTAGAAAGCTTGAACGGTACTAAGAAAGATTTTGAAGTCAATTACGGCAAGATACAATCAAAGAAAGAGAGACCAATTTTTAATCCTGTTGCTCCTGTAAACATTGAAGATTAACTTTAATGCTGTCCTTTAAATTATGCAAAAGAAAACTATCAAAGAGAAAAGAGATGTTGGTTCTTTGAGAAGAACCAAAACAAAAGTAATCTTAAACAGATTGTAGTCTCACACAACTTCATTAAACCATTGTAGTTTTCTAATGCTTTCAAATAGTATCACAGAACCTGGTTATGATAAAGGTTGCCTTTTTTCCCAGGAAGTACCTCACATATGTTTTTGGTTCTGTTACATCTCCTTATCTAACAAGGCATTAACTGCTTTGGATTTTCAGCTCTGTCACCGCACAGGCCACCCTGTGGTAGTGATTATTGAAATCTTTATCAGAGAAAGAGAAAAGGAGGGTTATTTTTCCAGCAGTGTTCATCAACCCACCAGTTCACTGACTTTTGGAGACTCTTCTGGAGTTCCATTCCTTATTGCTGAAATAAGTAGCTCTAGTTCCCGGATCCTGAACTGCAGCAGACTTTACCTCTTGGATAGGAGAGCCTAGCTAGAGCGCGGTCTGAGAACAGAAGCAGGACATCGTATTTTTACTTAGTGACTGCTACAGTGAGGCCCTAGTATGTTTGTGTACAAATCATAATGCAAAGAAACTACAAGACAACGTCCTTTACGTGGCTGAGACTTCAAAATATACACCTTTTGCAAAAGGTTTGGGGCAGGAGGGAATACATTTGTTGCTATTGTCTAGTTCTTAATTTCTTCTTTTCTAGCAAGGCTCGGGGAGAGAAAAGGTTAGAGAGAGACTCGAGTGAGTCTCAAATGAGTGTAGGAGAAAAGAAAAAATCATGCTTTTATATTAGGTGTAAAAAAGCTCTAGTCTGTAAACCACTGGCAATTAAAAGCTACTAGCAGATTTGCAAACAGCTGCCACAGTTTCTAAATATATGGGTGACACTGCTTCTCAGATATCACCGTATGGTTAATTGTTGACAAGTGCTGGCTTTCAAAATAGTAACTATCCACAGCGGTTAAGTTCTGAGGGGATTTTATTTATTTTCATTTGTGGGCTGTGAATGGTAATAGAAATTAGTAGCATCACTGACGATCATCTCAATAGAATTAGGATCATCAGTGATTTTATTTCTCAGGAATGCTTTCCTAAGCAACTGTTCCATACATGTTCCCTCTTGACAGCAGGAGAAAAACCAGTTACAGCCCCCCCTCACTCCGGGCCATTCTTCAAGGTCATTTTTAGCAGACATTTTGGCAGCAAGTCCAGGGTTCCTTTTCTTAAAGAGAAGTTTTAAATTGCTGAGGAAAGCTGGTATTGAATTACTTGTTTAGAGGGTGGGCTGCAAGATGATGATTTTATATAGCCTGCCACATTATCCGCTGCAAGCTTGGAAAGGTCTAGAAACATCTGGTTAGAGCAGCGCCAAGTTCTCAACAGCTGAAGGTCTTAAACTCACTGCCGTGCAGGCGAGTGCGGACGTGACAGTGGCTTGTGGGGGTAAACACCGCTCCTGTAAGAGCATGCGTGACAGTGGCAAGAATTCAAGAGGCAGCACATATTACCAGCACGATAAAAGTCAGGCTGTCTTACTAAGCCATTTTTTTGCTGACTCATCAAAACACATTTGTTTTTCAAGAGGAAACTGGGAAGACAGCCATATTAAAAATTCATAGGAACTTGCCTTTGTCACTTTCTGACTGTCCTTCAGTGCTCAACTATTAAGCAGACCACAACATTATCTGAATTCAAAAGCATCCTTTTCCCATCAGACACAAGGGGGCATTTCAGCTCACTGAAGCTATTCATAACAGTCTCTAATGCTGAACCACAGAACTGGTCAGTGGTTTGGGATGAAAAGGAAACCAAGAAATAAACCAATGTTCTCCCTGAAAATTTAGTTTCAGCGTTTCTACAGGTGTCTTTTTAGAGTTCCTGATACAGCTTATGCCTATCACCAACAATATTTCCAGCGGCAACAGACAAAATGGGCAAGAGACATACTTCCTTAACTGAGTCACAGCCTGAGTTACCACAAACTCATTTTCCAGTCTGAATTTCAATTTCTCCTCCTCCCCTTTCAAAACAAAAGCATAAGCAGAGAGACTCCTTTTCTCTACCAGCCGACCAAAATTAATTCAATCCTTCACACACAACCCTATGCCTGGGACCTATTTCTGTCTTCACAGGGTTCATTTGTAATAAAACCTCAGGGAAGCTTCCAATTACCAAAATGTTGTATTGCTGAAATCCGCTTCCTTATCTCTTGCTGTTACTTACAGTGAACATGAACCAGTTTATATCATTTAAGTCTGGCACATAAAAGCCCGTAGACCAGCGTTTCATTACATAGCAAGCAGTCAGGCATACAAGTAGTCTTCGTAAACATTTCCCCTTTTGAAACAAGGGCTGGAAGAAGGGAAGTAGAATAAAATCATCACAAAACCAATCCCAAAACACAAGAACAACCCCACTCCACCTGAAAATTTCAGTTCCATATTCCATTCAGCTCACTATGATCTTAAAAGCAGGTATCCCCAAGCCTCAGTTCCTAGCTGAAAAAAAAAAAAAAAATATTATTACAAGCAATTTTGTAACTATGCAGAGTCAACAACACAGTGAAATTACAGGTTTTGTTAAGACCTGGCTGGTGCTATTTAGATGCAGATAAAAGACACTCTGGGGCATGATACAGTGGAAAGATTTATACCTTAAGCATGCCCTTCTCCACAAATTAACTAGGAAGCTTTCAAGTGTCTGAAACAGCAACAATTTAATGTTTCACAAGTGTCAGGACAGAATCAGAACAAGTTTTTAAGACTAAGCAAGTTTCATAAGTGAATGGAAAATATGCAGGATATAGGACAAAGCTCATTTTGAAAACTAAAACCATATGCCACGTTAAAGTGTTTCAGTTACAAGATTCAGAAGTAACAACTACAGGGTACGTTAAGAACAAAACATAATGGGGTGTTGGCAGCTCTTTACAGATCTAACATCACTCATCTCAGACCACACTTGTTTTGCAGCAAGTTTCATAGTATAAAAATTAGAGAATGTCATAAAAAAAAGGGGGGGGAATGACCAGTTCAACATTTGTTTTCAGAAAACGATTATGAAGAGTTTGGTTGAGCACATCACAAATATCGCTATGCTCCAAACAGGTGACAGAGTTCAGCAGTAGCACTCTGGGGATACATCTATGTTGGAAACTGCAAGGGAGCAGGTGATACTAAGTTATTTGCCACAGCTAGATTGCCTCTGATATGTAAGCTAGCTCATTTCTCGAGCTAACTGGTATCCTTAAACCACACTATTCTATATTCTATGCAATGAGCTTTTGACTATAAAAAACCAGCTAGAGTCTTCCATTTGTTGCATAAACTTACCTCATTACACCCTTGCAGCAGAATGGAGCTAAGCAGCTGCTGCAACTAACAAACAGAGCAGATAATTCCATTTGCTGGGTTTTTTGCTCTCCCCACCACCCCAAATCCCCAGGCTTATGAATAACGTGCTACCAACATACACAGTTACTGGTATCAAATAAAGTTGTTCCAGGCTGCAGCTGAAGTACCCATGGCTCAGAGAGACTAGGTGACTACTGTACCATAATTAACACATAGTGTATTTTCAACACCCATGAATATAGGACTAAGTTTTAGACAAGCGATGTTTTGATTTTTTTTTAATTTCTAAAAAGTCTCCCTATATATCCTTCTTGCAAGTTCTCTGTAGGAACATAAGTTTTTAGAAAATACTGCATACACAACATTCACAGTCGTCTTCTATGGGCTTCCAAAGAGGTTACTTATTTGCAAAGTCAGTACACACACACACAAAAGATCACCAACAGCTATTTTAAGGCAACCTCAAGCTGTGCATTACAAGTGCATTTTGCTTCACACACTGCAGAGGACCTACAGATGTTCCCATTTGAGGTGTGTCAACACTTGTAATCTGTCAGTATACAATTTACTTGGATTTTTTTTTTTAAGGCCTCATCTACCTTTTTTGGTTTGTTTTATTTAAAAGTATTGCATTTTATTCAAAAATCAAAATGCAAAGTATGAGAGAAAGATGTAGTGAAAAATTCCTTGCATTTGCTTAAACAGAGCAAGAAGCTAACCTGGCGCACCATGGAGTCGAGACAACAGCTTTGCTAGTTCTTCAGTGGTTTCCAACTACACAAAGGCATTTCTTTTCAAGTCAGATAGTTGCACTAGATGACCACAAACATCAGCCCAGTTTCCATTAAGCCCTCATTTTTTCTAGTGTCTATAAAAAGTTTATTAGAAGCAAGTTTTTGCTTGCAGAAGAGAGAGATGCACACCATTAAATACACCTGAGATGGAACAATCTTGTTTTCAGTAAAAATTGAGAGAATTTCAGATACCAGGATTCGTAAAAACAGTCTAAAGCTCATTCTGTGAACTGCACTGAAACGACAGGATTTTTTTTTTTTAACACAGCTTCACCTAGTAAAAAGATATTTTTTCTAATAAGGCATTAAGTTAGTTTACTCTTTGTGATCCCTTCTACCATGCTGTCAAACTTTCTCACTTCTATCTCCCACTCTCGTTTCCAATTTCTGCACACCTCCAGTTCTATTTGCTCCAGTCCACACGGGCAGAATGCGGTCATCAATAGTTTACAGGCTGTCTGCAAATAGTTTCATAACCGAAACTATTCCAGTACATCCAACAAAGCCATTACACAGTTGAAGGATCCTTAGCAGGAAGATGTGGAAACCACTGAGAACAGTAAATGGCATCTCATCATATTGATGGTACGGCAGAGATTACCAAGTTTCTATGTTCACATTTTAGTCCAAAACTGCAAGAGACTTACAGTAAATGAATATTCAAATATGTATTAACCCTTCAGATACATTTACTCACTTCTATAGTTATCAAGTGTAACATTTCACCAGATACAAAGCTTCAATCTAGGCTCTAATAAATCTTCATACTCTGTGCTAGCCAAGCTTCTTCTGTCTTTTGCAGATGAAATCGAGTTACTTGCACAGCTCTTTAGAAGACGAAGTGTCTAAGACACATGGCTTCTCATGGTCCAAATCTTAGCAGATTTTAATGCCACTGATGTAATATTCTGGAGAATCAAGTATGTCTCAGTTTGGTTTTAGTCAGACTTATCCTTCTTCTTTCCTGTTAAAGGCACTTTACTTGCAACAGCGGATCCTACAGCTGTAACACCTCCAGCCACAGCAGAAACACTTCCTTTGACTAGCCCCACTCCCATTGAAGGCACAGATGTGACCGCTGTTTTGGTAATTTCCAAGCTCTTCCCTCCAATCCAAGCAACACCCCCGATCGTGGCACCAACAGCTCCCTTCGTGACACTGAAGAGGCCACCAGTCACACGAGAAAGCATGCCAGGCTGCTGCTGCGGGTGATCTTTTAATGAACCTAAGAGACAAAACAACAGGCAGATCAATCACAGTGCTATGATCAAAATTGCATACATTTACCCTGCAGGTTAGTTTTTCCTGGATGATCATACACCACCATAGTTCCAGACAAGAAAAGACACTTTGCTGCAGTGAGATGTACCTTAATGCTGTTTTCGAAAACATGAGTCAATACTGAGCCTACAAATATCAGGCATATAGCTCCCAGACAGTCTTACGTGACAAACTTCTGTCCTCTATATGCACCACTACCTTCCCAGACTCTGGAAGGTCTCATGGCCAAATTAACCTCATTTCTGGACTTTATTCATGGGGGTGGATGATGCACCCTCCTGTTCCCCCCATCCTAACATTAAGAGTTAACCCACAGAGGGGGGGACCCACAAAAGCGGCAGCACTACCGTGCTGTTCAAATCTCTAAGGAAGGACTGGAAAAAGTTTTCTGGAGAAGCAGAACAAGATGTTTATTAAAAAAGGACCTGCTGTTTGAAGTGAGCTCCCTTTGAGACAAAGTTGCCTCGGGGGGGGCTGGGGGGGTGGGGTGGTGGAGAGAAGTGTCCAAGTGCCAAACAAGCTCATTAAATACCAAAAGTGGTCCCTAAAGGCATTAAAAATAGCAAGAATTACAGGCACACAACAGAAGTCCCAATACAATGAACAAAACCAAATCTCAAACCATAGGATTTCTGCATGTTACTGACAAAGTAAATATGTTTTTTCTTTTTAATGTTATGTTTAACTTGCATTTTGCACAGTTTCTCACTATATGCTGTATAAATCAACTCCTATTCCACATTTATGGTACAATTACACAGCCTCAAAATAATAGAAAGTATTAGAGTAATAGAAAGACTCCCAGATTTGGCCACGTAGCCTTCCAATAGTTCAGCAATTACTTCGTATTTCTAAATGTAGGCTTCAAAATCCTGAAGAGATACGTGCACCTTGCCTCCAAAGGGAATTAAGACTGCAACTCCACGCCCTGCTACAGCATAAGCATCATCTGAACTTCAAAGAAGAAGTAGGAAGATGAACAGTATGTTAATGTTGCATTTAAGCACACGAGAAAAATATCACCTACTGCACCTATAAACTAGCAGCCCTCACACATGTTTGTCTGTAAGGTATTTTCAATGTGAACCTTAAGAAATCTCTGGTCTCGACAACAACGCACAGGTAAGCATTTTTCAGCTCCTGTCTTGTCAATTCCTCACCAACCCCAAACGATTCTTAAAAAAAAGTTTCAGAGGGAATCATGGCAAGAGACAGACAGTTAACATAAGTAGTGTACCAGTTCCACATTTTTTTTGTATTTTCTAGCTATCTTCTAGATAATGTATGGGATTTAACAGACACATTTCCCTTTCTTAGGGAAAAACAACAGGGGGAACCAAGAAAAGAGCAAGTGGAGCCACAGTGGGCACAGCTAGGGAAGAAACAAACATGACAAAGAGGTGAGGGAGTCAGCAGCAGAAAGAGCATGCCTGGAAGAAGATGACGAGTCTAGAGAGGCAGGGGAAAAGAAAAATCCAATCTAGATCCACCAGAGACCAATACCCAGCCCCTGTCAATGCATTCACTCTGCACTGCGACGTGCGTTAGGAGAACCAGCAGAACAGGTCTCTGCCCCCAGTGCCCAGACTGCTGAAAACTCAAATTCAAAGGACAGTTTCCAAGAGTCATCTCCCAGCACTTATCTACTACAAGATGAAAACTAGGCTGAGCAACTTCCCATGCACCTCCAGTGCGTTTGTGATAGCACCAGGACTGACCGAGCACTCAGACTTCATTAAAAAAGTGTGAAGTTTGGAGTTCCTATGTGTGTGCCCAGAATAATGCAAACAAATGGCAGGGGAGCTGGAACTAGATGGTCTTTAACTTTGCTTCCAACCCAAACTGTTCTATGGCAAGATGCCATCTAATAGAGAGAATTTCTTACAAGTTTGACAAAAGGGAAAAAAAAAAAGGCATAAATAGGAACAGTGCAGCTGTTTGAGCAAAAAAACCACTAAAAGTGCTTCCAGCTTACACTAGTGTCTTTTATTGAAGAAATTGATATAGATAACAGAAAGAGTCACAGAAACTAGAAACATAACTGACAGCCTTTTACTTAAAGGCAAGTAATATCCTTGCTGGTTCATTGTAGGCCAGCAGCTTTCAATCTGGACATCTCCAGCAAAAATGCATTGCCCACGCAAGCATACAGAGATCAGAATTTCTATTTATATACTGAAAGCCTTTAAAGAATCACTCTCAGAGAGGAGTATATAGAGCCTGGTATAAAATCCACCGTCTAGGTATTATTAGAGGATTCTTGTGACCAGTCTTGCACACCTTGTAAAAAATTTGGTCAGAAAGTGGTTCACTTCCACCCAACTGGATCACCATCATCAGGGTGAATGGCAGTAAAGTCTTGTCACATTGAATTTTAAGAGTTGATTTCAGTATATCAGACCTGATATTAGCACAAAAGGACACATCATAGCTAACTTAAAGAGTAACAAGAGAGAAACAAACAAACAGTAATCCTGACATGTTTTTCCTCACAGTATTTCAGGTGGCCAATCCTTTGACAACATCTATTCTACTTCACAAGTGTAAATACTGACTGTGATTTGGTGTATTAATAACTTCTGGTGACGGCTGACACACATTTCATTCCTGTTTGCACTGTCCATTAGATCTAGTAAATGCCTGCAGCTGTAAAGTTGGTATTGCCAGTTGATTTCTATTCTAGCATATGCATTCCTGGTCTCCTTGTTCCTAACCAGTATGAGAAAGAAGGTAAACCAGACCATTCCTAAATCTAGAGAGAAAATGACACAAGTTCCCTGTTCAGGGGTTGGCTCTACCATGCTCCGTTGCAGCCAGGTTCCTGCTGAAAAGAGTCCAACAGCAAACAAGAGTTTGAATGAACATAGGTTGCAAAGGTTGTCGCCACTTGCAAAGCAGAAAATAAAGCATTAGAATAGCACTACTCATAGAAACTGTGAGCACAAAAGCTTCTTCTGCATACGTATTTCTTTAAAGCCTTTAGGCACCAAGCTTGTCAAGTGCTACTTGGACAAACTGGAACTATTTTTATCTTTGCAAAAAACTGCAAATTGGTTTTGGAATTGAGCCTTTCCTCTAAGGATTTTTTTTGGCAGCCTGTTCAGAGAGGCGATCTTGCCAACATTGAACTGGTAGCCTTCCATCCACATTTGGCCTTTTTTCTACTGTGGTGTAAGCGTACCAAATGTGAAGGCCCTATATGACATTTAAAACAGGGATGTTCTTCAAGGGTATTCCAACATTTTAACCAAACTCATAAGGCTTGAAGAGTGCATGTGACACAGAATCAAAAGGAAAAAGCCTCTCCAAGAATGGTGTTTCCATTAAGGCGAGCTATGCTTCATTCTACTCCCCCTACCTACACCACCTTTCCCTGTCTATTTACTTCCTATTCAAATTGGTTATTGTCATACTGAAAGAAGATACTGTGCAGAAGAAAAATCAGTATTAATTGCTCACAGATTTTAAATTAAATATTTCAATACCTAGTGATGATCAGAATCTGTTGTTATGCTCCAAATCTGGACAACCTACTGAATATTCTAGGAAGATAAAAAATGTCCACTTGTTTCACTGCTTCCCTCAAGGACAAAGCAGTTGTAGTTTACTAGTGAGACCACTGTTCATTTTCTATATGTAAGACTTAACGTGTATAAAACACAATTCAATCTTTAAGGCAAAAAAAGCCCACCTTAAAAATTGAAGATAATACACATTAGGGCATAGTTTCCAACCTGGCATTTGCTTTCAGAAATGCTTCTGGAATCTCGACAACCCCGTAAGAGCTTAAAAAGAGAGATTTTTGTCCTCACACCATGATACTGTAACAAGCTGAAGCATAGTAAAACTTAAGAACCACTGTGCCATGAAAATCTGTTTTTCCGTTTCCTCTCATCTTCCTGTACTTGTGTTTCCTGCCTAATAGTTGTTAAGAATAAAGTGAGCTATTCCACTTCAACACTTCAGCTACAGTTAGTGGATAATACTGTTGTTCAAGTGAAGTAAATTGTTCAGTTATACAACATATACAAGCTAAGAAAAAAGCCTCAAACCAACAAACAGAGCTTTAAAGGGCCATTATAAATTGAAGAGCAATGAACCGAGAGGAATTGGGACTCGCCGACTTCTACATCCAACACATTGAGTCTTAAAGCAAGAGAAGACAGAACACAGACAACCTATGTGCCAAGAATGGCTTTTGATCTAGTATGCTTCCAGTCACATGATGCAAATGGGACTCTTCATAGTCCTGCCGCTCCACAGCCCGAAAGGGAACTCTGCTCATTTGCAATTGCATTTCTTCTGCAGATCTAACAACTGATTTAAGATTCATTTGGTTCAGGAGACCGAGATGCCATTGCACTAATGAAGTCAAGTGTTTGTTTGGTTTTAGGAAACCATGAGATTAAGTAAACAATTGGAACCACAGTTAATTGTATGATGGAAAAGGGTCTCCAAATAGTAATGAAGTTCCATATAGTTTTAAACACATCTTGTT
Source organism: Ibidorhyncha struthersii (assembly GCA_013398815.1). NCBI lineage: Eukaryota > Metazoa > Chordata > Aves > Charadriiformes > Charadriidae > Ibidorhyncha > Ibidorhyncha struthersii. The sequence goes on along the minus strand of VZSZ01008646.1, from coordinate 179,264 downwards.
TAGAAGTTGCAAGCACTATGAACTCAGCAAGGTATCCAGAAGCGAAGCTGGGCTCTTTCCAACTCACATAATGAAGAGCAGAAATAAATACCTATTGAACCAAATCACATCTCTGGAAATGAATCTGGAAATTATGTCCTTCTTTATCTGTCCATCTTTTCTACAGTTTATCAGTAGAGTTGTTCACTGAGTTATACTCAGTGGCCTTATTGTAATAATGCATAAGTGAACAATAATCCAGGCTCATCCCATCCCAGGGATGGCTTACTTACTGATACCTAAATGAAAGTTAAAGTGTTCAGCTTGCAGATCCTTTTTTTTTTTTTTAAGAGAGACCTGAACTTCTGATGAAGTTCGTGAATGTACTTGATATTATGAAAACTGATACATACCTTCTGGTGGTTCATCATGAAGGTATGATGGGACTTCCTGTTGATTTTTGTCCGTTTGATTCATTATTACCTAAAAAAAAAAAAAATCACATATATGCTGTACATCTTTTCTGGCAAAGCATAAATGTTATCCATGAATCCAAAATTCATGTAGTTTAAGTTCCATAGAAAAGGAAGTTCTTATTCATTACTAGATACACTAGCAGCTCCTGCCAAACTACTGCTATTTCATTATCAGACTGTGCTTTTGTATTCTTCAACCAGACTTAATACTTGAAAAAGGAGCCCTCCACCAGGTCAGCAGGCTTGGTGAGAGCTGCCACTCCACACCAAGTGGATCTCAAACCTAAAAAGCAATCAGGAAGAATAACAGTATGAAAAGAAAACAGCCACTGTCATACAATAGTTTATGTACTAAAAACGCAAGCTCAGTGATCATAAAGGTGGTGGGCACTAGAAAAACCACAGCAGCATGCCTATAAGATCTGTTAGTACCTGGAATGCAGTACTTTTAAAGAAACAAGTGCTTGCAGCAGAATTTGAAAATGTGCCATGAAAACAAGTTGGAAGACATGTAACAAACCCACTCATTTTATCTTGTAGCAGTACTGCATACATCATGTGGTGATAGCAGCAGAACTAGACTGTTTTAACTCTATGCAAACTTTCCAATTAAAACATTTCAGAAAGAAGATTTCTTTACACCAAAAGCTGTTTCCTAGAGCGGTTCTAGAACAGCAGTCCCTGACAGTGAGGGGAAGCACAGGAGAAAGCTCAAATCAGCAGCTCTGCTTACTGCATTTTCCATTCGTAGGGGAAGAAACCAATATCTAGTCCAGGTTTACCCTCCTGCTTTCATCCCCCATGAAAGTGTGCCTTGGTGTTAAGTCCTGCCTCCTCCCTTCAGCCCTCCTGCCAATCCTGCTTTCCTTCCTCAGCAGGCACTGAGGTCAGGAATAGGAGAAAGAAAAATAGGTTGCATTATACCACTCAGCATCCTTCCATCTTCCTGCTAGTGACCTCTCAGATCCCTTCTCCCTGCACATATACACAAGCCTTTAAATCATTTAATTTCTTCCAGGAGTCACCAACCACCACAAAAGTAATTCCAGCCTGTCTTGCCGTGCCCGTATCTCTCCATACCTCCTCTGGCTGAGGAAACAATGGCTGGGATCTGAACAAGGGATGAGGAGGCAGAAGCAGAACCTGAGAGGTGGGAAGACTCACCTCTAAAAGAGCAGCTAAAACCCTCACAGTATAATTCTGAAGTCAAAACATCACAGTAAAAACCAGCACCCACAAGTACACAATAGATCTTTGGATGCGAAGCAAGCCTAAATTATTAAAGAGTTCTTGCAATCAGCACTAAAGATATCAGTTCACGACTCAGAAAACATAGGTACCTTTACAGAAGAAGCTAAACAGGAAAGCAAGTAAAAAAAACCCTACTACCAGGATGGCCAATTTGATGGCAATGCCGAACAAATACTTCTCAGAACTCAGAAATGCAAACGTGGAAGCTAAGAAATAGGAAAGTGAGCAGCAACACAACAAGATGGACGACTAAATACATGAGGGCTAAGAGGCAACTTGAAAAGTATCAATTATAGAATTCCTTGTCATTTTATTTAATCACAGGTCAGTAAGTCAAGGACAAAAAAAAAGAGAAAAAAAGAAAGAAAAAAGAGCCCAACCGATCACAGGGAGCAACCAAGGGCAATCAGGCTCTGAGAAAGGACTGGATTCAGGTACTACAGGACTTCTTCGCATTCATCTAATGCAAGCTGGAAGAAATACAAGGATTTTGTCCTCACTGTGTGAAGCTACATGTAGCTTCCAACTTGAAACAAAAATATCAAGCACTGTAAGAAAGAGAGGCAGATACTGTAAGAAACTGACAGGCCTGACATTATTTGATCAAAACATCTGTACAAAGATGAAGCAACTATGTTTCTACTTAACACGTGGCCATTTTGTTCATTAAGATGATTACTCCATCAGGAATTTGGAAGGATTTTATTCGCTGCATTAGGGAAGGTTCTAAAAAAATAAAAGTCACAACCTAGCAAGTCTTACTTCAAACAAAGGAATAAAAAAGTGACCAAAACAGTTTTAAAGCAGGCTCAAGGGAGACACGAATGAGTTGAGCCAGAGATAAATTAAATTTTTATAAAGAACTACCTCCACTAATATATTTGTACCTAGCCAGCATGTAACTCCCAAAAGAAACCCTGATGAAATCACTTGTTTGAGCTTCAAAAAAGTTTCTGTCAACAATTCCTCATAAGATTAAATAACTTTTCTGAGCCTTTTATGAGGAAAGACAAAACCGTCAGGGATGATCAACAACTTTAGAGGGGAACTGAAGTAAGTTACCAGTTTTGAACATGGCAGAACACTAGAAAGTGTCACAAGGTTCCACACAAGTTTTAGTATTTTCTGCTGTTAAGAAGGTATTGGACACAGCAGCACTGAGAGCAGATACAGCCCCGATGAAGTACCAAGGATTTGTCATGCTAGGCATCATACAAGTATTTAATTAAGATGAGACCTGTCCAATGGAAAGAGTCAGGGTAAGACTGGCAAACAGCGCAGGTAAGAGATGCTTTCATAACTCTCCGTAATCTAGTTTAGGCTGCTGTCAGATTTGCTTGCAGTTCCTACAAAGCTAAATGAGCACAGCAATGTATTGGGGCATGGGAGTTCCACAGCAGCATTTCTAGTTTAGTGATAAAGTATTAAAAAAAAACCCACCAAAACCAAACATGTAAAATCAAAGCATTACATAAGGTTAGGCATTCCCTCCCCTGCTACCTTCCCTAGAACCTCAGGGTTATGTAATTCTTGACCACAAGCTACTTTTAAAAATGTGTATTACACAATACATCATTCACATGCAATGATTTAACATAACTGCAACTCCTTCTAAACCTAGGAAATACTTCCGTCTCTTACAGCTACGTGGACCACAGTGGTCTATCTTCTACAGTTCACGCACTGGTAATCTGCTGCCATCAGACCCCAGAAGTCAAATGGAGTACCATGTGGGCCTGAGAAGAGCAGTTAAGGGAAATAAGTCACTGTTGGCCTGAATTTGTTTTACACAGAAGCGAGCCTTCAGCGGTCTGCAGCTCAGAAAGCTGAGAACTACCATATGACGTGTGGTTCTACAGGTGCCTGGAAGCACTCCAGGGATGCTGCAAGAGATGTGCCTAACCAGCTTGTGAGGTTTTACTCACTGTTTTCCTACTACATCAGTGCAAGTGAAAACAGAATCACATCACTGTCAGAAAAGGCTCACAGCTTGACCTGAAACAGAATTTAGCACACAAGAGCTCACAAAGTGCAATTCAAGTCCTTTTGTTTTTCTGTAGAAGCTCTCCAGTGAACCACAGAAGCAAGACCGAGATCCAACAAAGGACTTAAACAGAAAATTTTAAGATACCTAGGTTACAGCCTGTGTCATGTATCAAATTTAACACATCAGGAGACTTAAGAGCCTCTGAAAAGTGATCCAAAAATCCTGTATGCTAAACAGGGTGTAGCATATCTGGTGAGTAGGAAACACTACACACAGGAGCATGTCTTTAACCTGGCTCCCGTCCAGAGATTTAAGGTATTTCTATTGACTGGAGGTCAAAGGCCTGGAATAACTGCTTAGTGGCAGATGACTTCATCCAGTCTTGGAAGAGGGCAGGAATATAATTTTTTTCTTCAAAAATTGGAGCGAGAAAAGCAGAAACCACTCACTACCTTTTATGTAATACCATCAAGATGAAAGAACTCACAGTTCAATGCCTCCTTCGTCTAATAAGAGTCAAGCTCGTTATGTCCCACGTTGCAGGAGTACCCTGGTCACCAGACTGCAGTGTATCCTAAGGGAGGTTCCTCTTCACCCTCCCAGCTGAAGGTGTGTCCCCACAAAGGAGAAAGCAAAATTCATGAGCCCCGACAGAGATTACAACTCTTAAGGCACCAATCTGGAGGTGCCCGGATAAGACTTTTGTGCAGAGAATTCAGTCATTCAGACATGGTATTGATTAAGCAACTTTGGAAACTTAAGTTGGAAATTGCAGATTCAAAGTCCCCTATGCAATGAATCATTAGTCACAATTATTACCGGTATTGCAAGCGCATGCAACAAGATTTATCACAAGCCTGAACCTTGGAACTTTTCTAATACGTTTTTTCAGAATCTTCAAAGTATGCTGACTGGCCAAAAAGAAAAGGGGAAAAGAAAGCAAGCAAATAGATCTTTCTTTGGCATTTTCATCCATTGATACCAAATTGACAGTGTCTTGTGTCACTGGGGAAGTCTCCAGCTTCATTTAACACCTGCATTAAATGATCACATGGAATGAGGTGGGATCTCTATGAGTCCTGGCATAACTCATACGGATGTTCATGAATCAGACATCTAGCGTATCAGCGGCACTCTCCAGTCTCCTCCTTCATCTGTGCAGATGAATACTTAAGCTTTGTATTTTCCATGTTACAAAGTGGAAGCAAACCCAGATCTTAAAAGATATTTCAAACAGGCACACACATAAACTACTTTCTGGGTTTTTTTCCTGTGTGCTTATGAGGGTGCTAGTCATTCAAGAGATGAGGGATAACTTCTCATCTTTTTTAACACCACATTAAAATACGTATCAACCTTCAGACTAAAAAAATAAAAATGGAAGTGACTCTTTCAATTGGTTTTAAAGAAAACACACTGTCATACTGTCAGAATATGAAATACATAAGAAGCTTCAATGTTTTACACAATTGTAAAGAAATAAGTGGTTTAGAAGAAGATTTTTAATTCAAGAGCTATTTATAATATTAACACTGTTATAGTACCCTGAATGAAAGTGCTAGGAAGCTCTGGAGGTAACGGTACAGACACATGTACATTCACATCAAAGCTGATTAAAATAAAACTTTCTCACCAAATATATTCCTTCGTGAAGATGTCTAGTTAGTTGTTTCCACAAAAGTATTCTGCATACACCTACAAGAAAAGTAGAGGGTTAATGACATCTTATGGAACAGCACTACTGTCATATACTGCCATGGGAGTATGGTGGGAATCATAAATACAAAGCCCCACAATAGGGGAGAAGCACCGTTGGCGTCCTTAAGATGCCAAAATTTTGAGATTTATCTCACCAAAACACCAATTCCTTCTGTGTTCTTGGGCGATGGAGATAACTTTACTTGCTCCACATGCTGCCATGAGGATTACTAGGAAGCATGGTAATCAATTTTAAGACACAACCTGTCCTTAACAGCTCCACAGTTCTTGGACAGCAATCTGTATAAAGTTTTAGCCTTCCATTGAGATGTGGGCTGTAACCATTACAGACGTGTGTGCAGCTTCCTGAGCTTGAGATGATGCTCTCGATGTCTTTCTGACTTTACAGACAAAAAGCCCTACTGTTTCAGCACAGCAAACCTGGCCCAAGCAGCAGCCAGTAAGAACTGGCTTGTTTCAATGCCACTACTCAGATATTTGCGGGCAGCAACGAAACTACTGAAGGATGGGGCCAATTTCAGTTGGCAGCATAACACTGCTCCAGAAGGCTGCAGAAGCAGACAGTGCTGGAACTATTCACCTGACAGAACTGCAAACAAACCAATTGCCTCATCTTAGTTCACCATGAAAAAATTATCTTCCTTCTGCGCACCAGCTATGCAGTTAGAAAGCCTGGATACAGAGCTGATGGAAAACAAAGCTACCCTTGCCACACGCACAGCTCTCCTTCCCCTCTTCCAGCGGCTGCAGCAGATTTCCGAATGAACCTGACGTCTTTCACGTACGTGAAAAGAAATATTTTTAGGGATGATACTTTAAAAAAAAAAAAACATTTTGGAAAGAGTAACAGTGCTCTACTCTCCAAATTAAACAAGGAAATAAGCATGCAGCCAAAAAGGTAATCCCATCCATGGCTGCTCTTTCTCCAGGGTAGCGCTTCAAGCTGCACAAGCAACCCCTGACTATCAGCTTCCCTACTTTAAACCTTGGATTAGGGTTTGTAACATGTCACAAGTAGGAGTGCTCAGTGCTGTTAGTTTTCTCAGACATAACCCTCAGAGCACAGCTGATACAGAAACATGTTTTTCAGTTAGTTAATGCAAGAGAGACAGTTGACTGAACTTCTGCAAGAAGAAAGAGTCAACACTAACAGCGCTAAAGTAAAAAAACAAATCCAGGCACGTAGAAAGCATGTAGCTAAAACCCAAGAGCATAGCTGACATTTCAACAAGCCTTCCATATAAAAGCCAAGTTTCAAAATTCAGAATTATATACAAATCAAAACTGGCTTGGAAGCGAGCAGGCCCGTTTCAGAGGAAGAGACACTTTCAGGGAAAGACTGCAGCACGTTGATCAGAAGCATCCAGGTGTGAACCACAGCTTACTTTTAAAGGTATAGAAGGATGGGCTACAAGCCCCCCAAAAAAGATACCAAGTCTGCCATAAGAAGTATAAACAACAGGCTCACAGCTGGAAAGGTAGTGCAACATATCTGTATTAAAAAACAAACACACACCACAATTAAAGGCAAAAAGAAGCTCCATCTCCTGAAAAAAACCAAACAAACCCTTAACTCTGCCCAGGACATTACATCATCAATTCTGCCTATAAAAGAATACAGCATTTCTCCATCACCCTCAACTGAAGTATAGCTCAGGCTTCAAAAGAGGCTCTAGGGAACACCTGATGTTGGCAATCAAGTTTTCTCCAAAGCAAGGATTCGCAAGATATGAAATCAAAGGCTGCAGGATCCTAAACTCCCCTTTTCTAGCCCCCCAAAACTGGTTTCTAGAAATTAAATGGTAAATTCCAGTAAGGCACAGGGCACAGCTTCAGAAAGGCCATGGAAGCTCCATTTTGCCAGTCCTGTCAGCCTCCACATCCTACTAACTCAGCTTTCTAAAGCAGAGCCTTCTCCATTTTTTCCCAGTGCTTTCCCAACTGCCTGAGTTCCACACCTGCCTCAGCTCTCCTTTTCCAGGAGACCTACAAAGACAAAACCTGACAGTGCTTAAGAGCCAGGGTGATAAAGCCACTGCTGAGCTTCCTTGCCACCCCCTGCTAATGAAATAATGAACTTTTTCCCTCGTGTCCACTGTCTGTTGGCTCCTGCCCGACATTTAGACCCGTTCACTCGCCAGACCAGGACCACCTTTTGGTTTGCGCTTTTGCGACACAGTCCATTTCCATACTGAGGAGACAACATCAACTCTACTGAATGTTTAACCATAGCTTAACAGAAAGCTTTAAAAAAACCCAGCCTGGATAGTATTTACAGAGCAGTCTTAACATTGATGTGCATACAAAGCAGTATTTGTGTACTAAATTAATCTACCTCATCTGTACCCTTCCAGTTATACAGAGACCCGCTGCCCGAAGCGATTCTCTGCACACACTGAAGCAGGCTTCATGCACTTGGTATTTATCTTCCTTACGGAGCAACATCCTGATTCAGAGTTCTCGTTTTCAGCCCGGTTAAACGAGCAGAAGGAAGCGTATAATTGCATCCGCAGAGGCTGTCTACGAGCTTCGCACAATGACCAGAACCAGCTGCACGGCTCAAACAACTTGGGATTTATTTTAGGCCACATCACACCTAGGCTAGGTGAATGCCGAAAGCTAAGCTGCTCCCAAACAAAAAAAGCCTCTTCCAGATCCCGCTCCATCACGCTGGACTTGAGAGAAACGACTGAAATAAAGACCAAGTTACTACAGGAAACATCAGAGTACAGCGAAGTTGAACAAGATGAGAAAACCCGAAACAAAGCTTCTCCTGGTGCGGAGAAGTTCACGGGGAACACCGAGCCCAGCCAGGAGTCGAGGCCAAGGCGAGCACGG